>WNWK01017174.1:0-43031 GCA_009830355.1 Cherax destructor | reverse complement strand
CAGGTTTTCGTTTACACTCACTTGGCAGGACGGTAGTACCTCCCTGGGCGAGTGCTGTCTACCAACCTACTACCTAGGACACACATTACTTACTTTTAAAATATTTTTGACCTTAGCTTATAGTGAGTGGGGGATAAATTTATTGTGGGGAGTACAGTGGACCCCCGGAAATCGAACATTCTTCATTCCAGAATGCTGTTCAAGTGCTGTTACCAAACGAATTTATTCCCATAATGAATGATGTAAATTAGATTAGTCCGTTTCAGACCCCCAAAAATACACCTATAAAAGCACTTAAAATAATAAACTTACATAAAAGGGCGAGTTGGGAGTGTTCGATTTCCGAGGGTCCACTGTATAAAATAAATGAAGAATGGGTATAATTGAAAACCATTGCATTAGTGAAATGCTGTAAAACAAAGCACTGTACAGCAGGGCCTGCCTGTAGTATATGCATATAAGATGAATATGTTTAGACTATTAGATTTTAAGACATCTTCAGTGTTAAAAGTTCTTCGATCAGTATTATCATAGACTCTGCTGTTCATATCTTCTTTGTTTTTCAGTATCTGTGTTATTACGAAAATTAAAGCTGCAGTCTCGAGAACACATGGAGGCTCGGCGGCCTGACCTAGTGCGAGCACTGTCACAGATGGGAGATTTTTATATGGAACTCAAATGGGATTTTCAGAGTTGGGGTATGTAAAACCTGTTAACTATATATAGAGCTGTGTGGTGTTATTAGTGAGATAAATGTTTTATTTAAGTATAGTGAGAATGTTTTAAAGTCACCTCTTCAATTAAAATCTTTGTCATTACATTTTTAAATGTTTTTCATACATGACAAAGAACCATCATTGAATCTTTCTTATTATTATTAACATTATTCTGCAGTACCCCTTGTGTCCAGAATGCTTCCGTCCGATACATGTAAGATTCACAAAAAGGGAGCGTCTATCCGATTAGACACAACACTGGTGGACTTCAATGATATGCGCTGGGAGAGAGGTGACATTAGCTTTCTGTTTTCTGGGAGTTCAAAACCTTCGCATTCCCTGACAGTGCTTGACAACAAGTTGAAAGTCTACCAGGGGGTCAGACATGAGGTTAGTAATTTTTGGCTTTTTTGACACACACTCACTGTTATATTGATATGAAGCCTGGGCTTTAAACATTGCAGTGAAGAGGGAGGTTGGAGGCAGTGAAAAATGTCATGTTTGAGTTTGAGGGAAGGGGTAAAGAAAGTTTTTAATGCTATGGGCTTGAACATCCAATAGGCTTGTGTGAACTCATAGATCGGGGTAAGTGGAGACAGGTGGTTTTTATGACTTTGACATGCTATACACAAATAAACCACACACAGAATGCTGTTGGAGTGTGAGCAAGGTAATGTTTAGAAGGGATTTAGGGAAACCAGTTAGCTGGACTTTAGTCCTAGAGGTGTTGAAGTACAGTGCCTGCACTCTAAAGGAGGAGTGAGGATGTTGCAGTTCAGAGGTTCTTCCAAACTGTGATGTTAGCACACTTCTGGCAAGACAGTGATTGAGTAAATTACAGTAAATGTGTTTCTTCTTTTTTTTTTTTTTTTGGGGGGGGGCACCCTTCCTATGTGGGAGACACCCAGATTGTTAAAAAAATTATAAATTCCCTGTTTGTTATCTCAAAAAGTGTTAATTCTTGTTCATATAGTAAAGGAATGATGATCAATATTTTTATACATATCAGAAATGATAATACAATTCTGAATAAAAGGTGAAAGTTGACACAGGATTTGTTAATGTTCACAGGAAACAGAAGCAGAAATAGAGGATGAGGTGGACATCCTTATGAGTTCCGACATAGTGGCTGCGCAGATGTCAACCAAACAGATCACTTTTTCAAGAGCACAGACAGGCTGGATTTTTAGAGCAGATAAAAAGGTATGATTATTAAAGAATCAGGGTTTTATCCAAGGCAATGGGGGGTAGCTCCAGTACCTCACATCATACCTGATTATCTCTCAGGCGCTGTATGACCCATTTGGGTTTAGCTCTTACCCATAAATATAACAATAACAGTGCTTACTGAAATGTAATAACTTCATTACAACATTATCATTGAAATGGTAATTTGGTATCAGTAAAGTGCAGCCTACTCTTTGTTCTTTATTTTTATGTAACACTAATGAAGGGTATTTTAAAATCCTGAAAAGCATATACCACACCTTACATTTTGGCTGGTGCATGGAACATTGTCGTCACATAAAGTTTAATTCACAAAAATCATAATAATGTGTTAGTAAACACTAATGTTATTAAGATTTTTCTGAAGTCACTGACAGTGGTTTTGAAAGGACTTGAGATAGATCTCACTGCTGTTGTATTGATGCAAGATTCTTTCATTAAAAATTGCATTTTTAATGGGATAACTCATGTTAATTTTTCTAATAATATATAGAAATATATCTAGTTGGATGATATGACATTCTAGTTTTAGGACTGGCTTGCCATGGGTTCTAACTCTGAGTGGAACCTGTGATTTATTTTCTATTTTTTTTTTATTTACATATTTACATTCCTCAAGGGAGGTGCCTAGATGCCAGTATGGAGCTCTTGGTCCAAGAAAATATACTTATCCTTCCCTTTCTTTGATCAAATCTGATTGCCTCCCATTCCTAATGCACTATATGACCCCTGATGATGATAATAATAATGCATACATTTACCTCATTTTTTTAACAGGAAATGGTTGGCAAGTTTAATGCTGATTTTTATTATTTGAATGGCTTGACTCTGGAGTCTCGAAAACGGAGAGAACACCTAAGTGAAGAGGATTTACAGAAGAATAAAGCCATAGTGGAAAGTTTTACTAAGGGAGGTGGAGCACAATCTTTTGATGAAGTGAGTATTAAGCTCTTTAATCCTTTAACTGTCAAACCATTGATCTACGTTTTACTGCTAGCGCTCATGATGCTGATCAACACACTATTTTTTCTGCCTTCAAATTTGGCGCCAGAGGCCTGATAGGCCTAGGCAGTATAGAATGGGTCTTAACACTCAATGTGCACAGTATTTAAAAAATCTGGGACCACTTAGTACCTTGTGGGAGCACCAGTTCAATTGAGTGCCAGCTAGAGCAAACAGCATGGCAAACCCCAGGGATTCACTAATGCTATGTCGTATTAACACTCCTTTTTCGAGGAAAGTGATGTTGAACTCGAGTTTAGTGGCTTTGAGATGAGTGTGGCCACAAGTGGTCAAGGAAATATCAGAAACCCAGATAATAACCCATGTGTAACATTTGTATAACATCCTTTCAATTTTGATGCATCTGGTAGTGTTATTCTGCCAGAATGTCCTATCACCTATGCCCTAAGTAGAGAGAGCAAGACAATTCTACATGTGTAATACATGTTCATCTGCTAGCTAATTGGCTGGCTCTGGCTGGCTAGCTCTGTCTATCTGTCTATCCGCCTGTCTGTCTCAGAGCAGGTCATGAACCAGAATCAATTACTAAGTAAGTTTATTTAGGCACAGGTACACATAAGTACTGTTATCATACATGGTGTAAATTACCTAGGATAACCCCCAAAAAAAGGCAGACAAAGTGCTATACTGTGCTTGTAGATATAAGGCATAAACATGACTGGCAAGTAATACACATTTTGGCCTCGGTTATATCTTATCACTTGTTCAGGTGTGACAATTCTGCAAAATGGGTAATACCTGTTGGTTCATGAGTGGCTCTCTCAGAGACAGAGACAGGCAGACAGACAGAGAGAAAGACAGAGATAAACAGAGACAGACATGCTTATGTGTGGGGGACAGTGAGAACAAATAAAAAACATATGCCAGGGTTCACTGGGAGCAGTGCACCATCAGCAATATTGATTGACTGCACCATCACCAGTATAGAGTGACACTTTTGTCAGACACTGTGCTTCAAAGGAGTTCCATATACTCCAGCACTTCCCAAAACAGTGCTGGGACCTGTGAATAATTTGTATATATTTCTAGAACGGGTGAGCATGTTCACCTTTCAATATGTTTGTGACTTCCATTACTATTTCCATAACTAATATTAGTGTCAGAATAAAGATTGGCTATAAAATCACAAGAACTACTATAAATTGTAGTTATCAGAACATAAAAATTACATAAAGTAAAAAAAATAAAAAATGTATATCGGCAACACTTCTGCAAGGAGCAGGACTCCATGTTGCCGTCACATGAGCATCTAGTGCCAACTTCACTTTTTTTTTCTTATTACACACAAAATTGTCTTTTTTTTTTTTTTTTTTTTTTTTTAAATATTCAGTTAGTGTTAAAAAGAATTGATAAAACTTTTTTTTACTGCATTATAAAAAGCAGATAACAATTATTTTGGAAGGCTAAAGAGTTCTTCTGTGTATGTTTACTAAGGTTCGATGCCTATACTCTTCAGGAATGCTAGGGGGGCTTTGATGGTGAAGGGCTCTTGAGCCAAGGAACAGGAGTAATTTTCTCCTTGGATCAGTTTTAATTGCTACCAATTCCTCAAGAGCTATATCACTCCTATAGGTTTAGTGCTTCCCAATGAATTTAATAATAGATGTCTATAGTGGTTCACTTGCGTTTACATTACAGTGGACCCCGGAGTTCGTAGGCGTCGGAGTTCGTGACATTTTTTCAGAAAAATATTGGTTCGGTGTTCGTGGATCCGCTCGGAGTTCATAATTCATCCCGGACGCGTACGTGTGGCCCAAGCGGGCCCGACACTCCATTGAGAATCAGTGTGCCATTGTTTACCAGCACCCACGCATTCATACCATACATTTTGTCATTATTCCAGTGTTTTTAGTGCTTGCAACTGCTAAATAATCCACCATGGGTCCCAAGAAAGCTCCTAGTGCCAGCCCTTTGGTAAAGGGGAGAATGTGTCTTCTTAAGTGATTCAGTGATTCTACGATATGTTATGATACTAAAGCAGCAGGAGTTGATAAAGGCTATAGTGCCAGCCAGCGATAAAGTGTAGCATTAACAGTGTAGCAAGTAAGTTAAGCCATTAATCGATAGAAAATGACGACACGAAACTTAACTCCTCCAATGTTGTTGGAGTTATATAGGGCGACTGACAACACTGCCGTGTCTGGCGGCCATCTTTATTTAAGGCTTATCTTTCAGTGGCCCTCATACACCCAACACCAGTCCTCACATTCGTAATGACATTTTATTTATTCTAAAGTATGTCATGTTTCTATGTTATTAATATTGTTTATTATGTCATATTAGATGAATTGTGATAGATAAATAAGCCATAGAGTTTATATTAGTGTCATTTTGAAGGACTATCTTGTCCTGTCCACAAACACACACCTTGTCGCCGGCACAATTCCAAACATTCGCCAAAAACAGAACTCTCTGGAACACTTTTTTGAGCAACAGGGGTCCAGTGACTCTCAAGCTGGTCCTAGTGGCATTAAAAAACAAAGAAGGGAAGTAACCCAGGAAAAGAACTTGGTACCTGAAGTGTTAATGGAAGGGGATTCCCCTTCCAAACACTAGCAACTACTCCTTCCTCTCCCCTCCTTCCATCTTCCACACATCAACAACTCTTCAATAAAGGTAAGTGTCAAGTTATTACTGTTTTTTGTACTTTATATCTCATTCTTTTCTGTGTAATTTAATGTGGAAACAATATTTATTTAAATACTTTTGGATGTCTGAAACGGATTAATTGAATTTCCATTATTTCTTATGGGGAAAATAGATTCGGAGTTCGTAATATTCGGTGTTCGGAGCGCCCTCTGGAACGGATTAATTACGAACTCCGGGAGTCCACTGTATTTAAATTTTGTCTGCCTCTTCATTTTTGTGCAATAATTTGAGATTAAAGGAGGGGTTTGGGATATTTGCTGTTTAGAGTGACATCTAAACTGTCGTATCTGATAGTGTGAATGATGGTGAAAGTTTTTTTTTTTTTTGGGGGGGGGAGATTCAGCTTGCCTTGGTGGGAGATGGCCATTGTGTTAAAAAAAAAAATCTTGGGATTGCCTCTTCACATCAGTCTAATGCTTTCAAAGATTCTGCATGTTAGTAAAATGAAAGTTTGTATTGTTAGAGGGTTGCTTAGTCCCTGTTTCAGTTTTATAACCATTTTTTGAGGGTATTGTTCTTGGCCTTATAGAACACACACACACACACACTCATGAATAGCTAATCACTTCCTGTTTGGCATGTCAACACTTTAAATTAAATTATAAACAACAATAAGAAAATTACCTTATAGATAAAACATTTTTGTTTTAATTTTTCATTTAGGATTTGTTACTTTCTTAACCCTTTGACTGTTTCGGTCATATATATATATGTCTTACGAGCCAATGTTTCGGACATATTTAGACGCATAAATTCTAGCGGCCTCAAATCAAGCAGGAGAAAGCTAGTAGGCCTACATGTGAGAGAATGGGTCTGTGTGGTCAGTGTGCGCAGTATAAAAAAAATCGGGCAGCCAGTGGTGCATTGTGGGAGCGCCATTTCAGTAGTCCTTGTTCAGCATGCCTAGCGGTAAGAATTATCTGACTCCTTGGCGCATCTGGGACTGTTCTCTACCTCAATGATAGCTCTAACACAGATGGAAGTGTCTCTGAAGATAAATTTCATGGTTTTGAGGAGTTTGTGACCGAAAGAAATGCCCAGGATGCCAGAAGAAAGGAAGGAAGAAAGAAAGAAAGAAAGAAAGAAAGGAAGGAAGGAAGGAAGAAAGAGATGAGAGGAAGGAAGGAAGAAAGAGATGAGAGGAAGGAAGGAAAGAAAGAAGAGAGGAGAGGAAGTAAGGAAAGAAGTAAGGAAGGAGGAAAGGAAGGCAGGAAGGAAGAGATGAGAGGAAGGAAGGAAGGAAATATGTAAGAAAGGAAGGCAGAAAGAAAGGAAGGAATGAAGGAAGCTAGGAAGGTAGGTATGAAGGAAAGGAAGGCGGTTGTGGGGAAGAAGACATGGGTCCCCTTTTGTGTTGACAGGTTGACAGGCAGTGTGGGTGGTGAGTAATGGTATAATATGTCATTTTGACAGCTGCCTTACCCTGACTCAGCAAATTTAGATATCTGCGCGCGCACACACACACACAGCTTGGAGCTTTGAAGTGCTAATTGCAGTTGATAGAAAGTGTCCAGTCATTATATGTGTATATATATTATAGAACAATAGTAATAAACAATTTTTTTTATTGTTGGTTGGTGTAAACAAGTTTTGTAAACAATATAATGATACAGTGGACCCTCGGCTAACGTTCTTAATCCGTTCCAGGAGCTAGAGCTTTAGCCGAAAAAAACGTTATCCGAAGCCTTATTTCCCATAAGAAATAATGTAAATACAATTAATCCGTTCCTGATATCCAAAAATATTCACAAAAAAAAATAATTTTTTAAAGAATAACTATAGTTTTACATACAGAAAACACACATAAATACTACATACAATTTAAAATTTATAAATAAATAATGAAATAAACATTTAAAATAACATTTACTTACCTTTAATGAAGAGACTTGCTGGCATCGGGAAGATAGGGAGGACAGGGGCAGGGCTTAGTGTTTGGAAGGGAAATCCTCACTCCCTGCACTACTGCTACACTCCCTGTATGCTTGCTACACTCCTTTCATGCCTGTTACACTCCCTGCATGCCTGCTACACTCCTTGCATGCCTGCTACACTCCCTGCATGCCTGCTACACTCCCTGCATGCCTGTTACACTCCCTGCTTGCCTTCTACACTCCCTGCATGCCTGCTACACTCCCTGCATGCCTGCTACACTCCCTGCATGCCTGCTACACTCCCTGCATGCCTGCTACACTCCCTGCATGCCTGCTACACTCCCTGCATGCCTGCTACACTCCCCGCATGCCTGCTACACTCCCTGCATGCCTGCTACACTCCCTGCATGCCTGCTACACTCCCTGCATGCCTGCTACACTCCCTGCATGCCTGCTACACTCCCTGCATGCCTGCTACACTCCCTGCATGCCTGCTACACTCCTTGCATGCCTGCTACACTCCCTGCATGCCTGCTAAACTGTGTTTTTGTTGTACATCCTGACAAGCTCACCCACACGTACGCCACTCTCATATTTTTCAACAATCTCCTTCTTCAGTTCGATGGTGTTCCTCACTCTCTTTAGCACAGAGGTGCCACTAGGAAGCTTCTTTAGACCCATGGTGACTTATTTCACAGTGACAGTCACTAAATCACCAAAAAAGACACCAAATGTATTGTGAATGCTTGAAAGAGCGCGCTGGGTATTGTTCACTCAAGTGTAAACAACGCTGGACTGGCGTCCTGGGAGGAGGTGCGCAAGCCCAGAGCGGACAGACAGGTCTGGTACGTAACGTTAGCTGAGTAAATAACGCTAGCCGAAAAAAATATTGAACGTAAAAAGCAACCTTTAGCCGAAAAAAACGTTATCTGGAATGAACGTTAGCCGGGGGTCCACTGTACTAATGTTTGTGCGATTATTGTGTTGCATACAATGAGTGTATATATATATATATATACATTGCACCTTACTTTTGTCTCACAGGCCACATAAGTTACGTAAAAAAATAAAATAGTGAAAAAAACAAGAAACCTACGAAAGGAAGTAAGTTTACCAAGTTTACCGGTATTTTTTTGCCAACTTTACGCCTCTATATCTTGGTAAGTACTGATCGCAAATTTTTTTTTTTTTTTTTTTTGGGGGGTTTAAACAATCAGAAAAATAATCTTAACATTTTCATAAGAAAAAAAAATAATTTTTTTTTTTCGAATATTTTGCGACATGAAATGACAGTTTCCGACAGTCAAAGGGTTAAATTCCACAAATTTTATGAAATAATATGTAAGAATAAATGGAAAGACCCTAACCTGGAGTATACCTGGAGAGTGTTCCAGGAGTCAACGCCCCAGCGGCCCGGTCCATCACCAGGCCTCGTAGTGGATCAGGGCCTGATCAACCAGGCTGTTTCTGCTGGCCACACACAAACTGACGTACAAACACAGCCTGGCTGGTCAAGTACTGACTAGTTGCCTGTCCAGCTCCCTCTTGAAGACAGCCAGCGGTTTATTGGTAATCCCCTTTATGTATGCCGGGAGGCAGTTGAACAGTCTTGGGCCCCTGACACTTATTGTGTTGTCTCTTAGTGTACTCATGGCGCCCCTGCTTTTCATTGAGGGGATGTTGCACTGCCTGCCATGTCTTGCTTTCATAGGGAGTGATTTCCATGTGCAGATTTAGGACTAGTCCCTCTAAAATTGTATCTTTCTCGCCTGCATTCCAAGGAGTACAGGTCCAAGGACTTCAACCATTCCCAGTAATTTATGTGCTAAATATATTGTACTTATATGTGCAGTGAAAGTTCTCTGTATTCTCTACGTCTGCAATTTCACTTGCCTTGAAAGGGGTTGTTAATGTACAGCAATATTCCAGCCTAGAGAGAAGAAGCAGTTTGAAGAGAATCATCATTGGCTTGGCATCCCTAGTTTTGAAGGCTCTCATTATCCATCCTATCGTTCATATGCTGGACTACGTGCGGCCAGCAGTAACAGCCTAGTTGATCAGGCCCTGATCCACCGGGAGGCCTGGTTGTGGACCCAACCACAGGGGCGTTGATCCCCGGAATACCCTCCAGGTAGACTCCAGGTAGGTAGACCCTGAGAGCAAGTTTGCAAGCAGGGTCGCGGCACTAAAAGTGTTAATCAGACTAAGGGTCAACAATCTACGTGAATTTTTTTATGACCAAGACTCAAAATATGGTTAATTCAAGAATTTCAGATATTACCCAAACATATATAAAAAAGCAATAAATGCACTTGCCCAGGACCCAGACTCATGGAACTCTGTGTTCATCAAGAACTGAAGACACCCTTTTCATGTGCCTTAAATATTCTATGAAAAGGGAGCATAGACACAGGGGTCATCCCAGTCACTAAAAACAACAGATATAGCCCCACTCCACAAAAGTGGCAGTAAAGCAATTGTGGGATGTTAGTGTTGTCGGTCTGTAATTCTTTGCAATTGCTTTACTGCCACTTTTGTGGAGTGGGGCTATATCTGTTGTTTTTAGTGACTGGGATGACCCCTGTGTCTATGCTCCCTTTTCATAGAATATTTAAGGCACATGAAAAGGGTGTCTTCAGTTCTTGATGAACAGAGTTCCATGAGTCTGGGTCCAGGGCAAGTGCATTTATTGTTTTTTATATATGTTAGGGTTATATCCGAAATTCTTGAATTAACCATATTTTGAGTCTTGGTCATAAAAAAATTCACGTAGATTGTTGACCCTTAGTCTGATTAACCCTTTTAGTGCCGCGACCCTGCTTGCAAACTTGCTCTCAGGGTCTACCTACCTGGAGGGTATTCCGGGGATCAACGCCCCTGCGGTTGGGTCCACAACCAGGCCTCACGGTGGATCAGGGCCTGATCAACTAGGCTGTTACTGCTGGCCGCACATAGTCCAGCATATGAACCACAGCCCGGTTGATCTGGCACTGACTTTAGGTATCTGTCCAGCTCCTTGAAGACAACCATGGTTGAAGAATTTAAAAAAAAAATTATTTTATCATGAAATGATAGAGAATCTTTTTCTGAAGGTAATGAAACCAAAAGTATGAAATTTTGTGGAAAACTTATGGAATCATGCTCTCGCAATTTTAGCGGTTTCTGCGATATTTATGCATCGGCAATTTCGCCCACTTTATGCTCTATTTTTGGCCAATTTCATTGTTCCAGTCAACCAAAATCATAGCTACTTTGCTAGTATTCTTTCTATTCTATCAAATGAGTACAAAAAACTGCCCATTTACCTATTTCAATTACCCAATAGTGATCAAAAAATGGTAATTTGGCCAATTTCACACAAAATTCAACAATTGCCAGTTTAAAAATAGGGTCTAGAATAAATAATATAGACATTTCTAACACTAAATAAACATTTCCTCTGTTCCTTAGTCATGTCTCCAGGCCCCCCCTCTTATGTTACGCTTGCTTTTCATTTTGAATTTTTATTCATTGTAATAATTGTATAAATAATGTCAGTGCATTCCTAAATGTGTATTAGACTGACCGCTTGGACGCGTATTGGACAAGTGACGTCATTTGTGTACTCTGGAATATTGGCAAAAATCGAACATTTCCACTACTTTGAGCTCAGTGTCAAGCCACTTTTAGTCGTGAAACTAATCAAAATCGTCCTATTTCTGTAATATATCTTCCATTCTATCAAATGAGACCAATAAACCAAGGATACAACCATAAAAACCATACGAAAATACACCGCAAAGTCGCTGTTTTGAACTAAAAACACAGTTGCCGTTTTTTTCTCATTCATTGCGTGTTGCATGATATTTTTTATATGGTGCACACTTACCCCATAGACCCATTCTCATATCTAGGCCCAAATTTACCGCTTACAGCTTATCTGAGTGATATGAACTCATGGCGTCATACTACAGGACCAACACTGGCTTCAAAGCCATTATACAACAGGACCAACACTGAAAGGGTTAACGGCTCGCTAAACACCGAGTCATATTGGGATTATGTATTCTAAGTGTGACTCCATAACCTCTTAATAATATAAACATTTTCTCTATACGTATTAATATGTAATGGCGTGAGTCTGGCTAGTTCCTCTACAGTATAATCCACATTTAAATTTGAGCGAACAGCAGTGCATCTTCTAATCACTGCCTAATTATATCTTTTCCATGCTTCCTTCGTCCCTCTTTCCTCCTGTTTTTTAGTGTCTTACTGTATTTTGTCTTTGAATTGTCACTGTTATTTGAACCGAGTTTGTAACATATTTATTTATTTCTCCAGTCAGTACGCAGAGCTTCATTAGAACCCCCAAGCACAGAACCAGTATCTTGGGAAACATATATTCAAGCTGAACCTGGAAAACCCCCTCCATTAGGTCGTGCACTCATTTGCAAGGAATCAGCTAAATCATTTAAGGCAACTGTAGCAATGGTAAGTTGAGCTGTTAGGTCCATGCACTTCTGGAAAGACTGATAGAGAATGACTAATGTGTTTCCTTCTTTGTGTTTCACTGCTTTGGTGGGTAACAGCCGCTTTTAAAAAACATTATAAGAATTTATAGGGGGGGGTAAGTTGTGGAAAAAGTATAGTGGACCCTCGAGTTTCGGCCATAATTCATTCCAGAAGGCTGTTCAAGTGCCATTACCGAAAGAATTTGTTCCCATAAGGAATAATGTAAAGTAGGTTAGTCCGTTTCAGACCCCCAAAAATACACTTACATAATTGTTCGAGTTTTGAGGTGGTCGAAACTCGGGGGTTCACTGTATACAGTGGTACCTCGACTTCCGATATTTTTTCATTCCAGAATGCTGTTCAAGTGCCATTACCAAACGAATTTATCCCCATAAGGAATGATGTAAAATAGACTAGTCCTTTTAGACCCCCAAAATTACACTTACAAAAGCATTTAAAAAAATAAACTTACATAAAAGGGTGAGTTTGGGGACCATCGTAAGTCGAAGTACCACTGTATTATGTTAGGGAGTGAGTATTTCATAAATAAAACATATGTATTCCATTGTGAGGCAGTACTTGAAGAAAAGACACAATGTAAAGCAAGCTTCCCTTGTAACAACATATTGCCCTTCATTAAGCTCTGCATAGAGCAAAACATTGTCACAATGAAAGCTTGTACTGAACATGTAAATTTTCTTCAGTACTCTCAATGGTTCTTGCCTCTGTATGCAGCACTTTGGAACCAGCATTTTGCATTGTGTTAGTATATCACTACCTGAACCAGTCTGAATATCCCTTTTCTAACTTCAAACGTTTCAAACAATGCATATACAAAGCTGAATTATTGACAAGTTTTTAATAGCATTAGTGATTTTTTTTTTTTTAAACATTGGATGTTTCCAACTAACTTAGAGTGACAAGAAGAATGAAAATTCACTTATTTGTAGAATAGTGGTTTTTTTTAGTCATTTTTGCACCATTAAATTTTTCATACAATGGCTGGAAAAAAAACAGTGTCTTGATGAAGGTCATAGAAGCAGTTGTTAGTTGTAATAAGGAAACTAACATCATTGCTAGAAGACAAGTCCACTCTTACTTTAGGTCAGACATTGTGCCAGGTGATCAGATTGAAACGAAATTAAACTTTTAATCTATTTGTAAAGATCTGTAATTGTAGTTCAAACTAAATTTATTTACTATTAAATTTAAATTACTCCCTGTAACCCCACCTTCAGGGAAACAATACAATATGAAGATACAACAAATTTATTGCTATGTCAGTGGCTTTTAATATGCATTAAACCAACAAGTATACTGCATTATACTGATGCTCCTATAATTGATGATGAAATATCAGAACAAAGGTAGAAATTTTGAAAAGGAAACCAGATCATTACCTGCAGAATGTACTAGATCAGTCAGGTTGTGAGGACTATGTAGACCTGCTGGCTGCTGGCAACAGCAGCTTGGTTGACCAAGAAATCAGCAATGAAGTCTGGCCTCAGGCTATTCGTCAAGTGTAGGACTGTAGAAACCAGTCACAGGAATTTCCACACATTCTACAGTGTGAAACTCAAATCAATGTGCATGCAATATATAAAATGTTTAAACAGCTCTTGGAGCATCAAAAAATGTCTCTTCCAGTTATATACAATGTACTTTAACTATTGTTTTCCAGAGTGAAGAATTTCCCTTAACGGTAGAGATGCTTCTCAATGTACTGGAAGTAATTGCTCCATTCAAGCATTTTGCAAAGCTGCGAGAGTTTGTCCAAATGAAGCTCCCTCCAGGTTTCCCAGTTAAAATTGGTAAGTGTGATTGTATACTTCAGTAAATAACACTATACTGTATAGTCACTATATAGTATATGCCTGCAAAATAAGAATTTGCAGTAATTTATAATAACAGGAAGTACACCTATCATATATCATTGAAAACATTTTACCCTTCGAGTGATATGAGTCAATGAATTTACGTAGATAGTTCAGTTTTGGGAAATGTTGAGTGAGTGTGTGGGGAGTTTTGAACCAAGTGAGAGAGTAATTGTGGTTGGGGATCTTAATGCTAAAATGGGTAAAAATGTTGTGGAGGGAGTAGTAGGTAAATTTGGGGTGCCAGGGGTAAATGTAAATGGGGAACCATTAATTGAGCTATGTGTAGAAAGAGGTTTGGTAATAAGTAATACATATTTTAGGAAAAAGAGGATAAATAAATATACAAGGTATGATATAGCACGTAATGAAAGTAGTTTGTTGGATTATGTATTGGTGGATTAAAGGTTGATGGGTAGGCTTCAGGATGTACATGTTTATAGAGGTTCAACGGATATATCAGATCATTATTTGGTTGTAGCTACAGTTAGAGTAAAAGGTAGATGGGACAAAAAGAATATGGCAACAGCAAGTAAGAGAGGTAAAAGTGTATAAACTAAGGGAGGAGGAAGTTAGGGTGAGATATAAGCAACTATTGGCAGAAAGGTGGGCTAGTGCAAGTAAGAGTAGTGGGTTGAAGAGAGTTGGAATAGTTTTAAAAATGCAGTATTAGAATGTGGGGCAGAAGTTTGTGGCTATAGGAGGGTGGGTGCAGGAGGAAAGAGGAGTGAGTGGTGGAATGAAGAAGTAAAGGGTGTGATAAAAGAGAAAAAGGTAGCTTATGAGAGGTTTTTACAAAACAGAAGTGTTAATAGAAGAGCAGAGTATATAGAGAGTAAAAGAAAGGTGAAGAGAGTGGTGAGAGAGTGCAAAAGAAGAGCAGATGAAAGAATGGGAGAGGCTCTGTCAAGAAATTATGCTGAAAACAAGAAAAAAAATTTGGAGTGAGATAAACAAGGTAAGAAAGCCTAGGGAACGAATGGATTTGTCAGTTAAAAACAGAGTAGGGAAGTTAGTAGATGGTGAGCTGGAGGTATTGGGTAGATGGCGGGAATATTTTGAGGAACTTTTAAATGTCGATGAAAAAAGGGAGGCGGTAATTTTATGGACTGGCCAGGGAGGTACAACATCGTTTAGGAGTGAAGAAGAGCAGGATGTGAGTGTGGAGGAGATGCGTGAGGCATTACGTAAAATGAAAGGGGGTAAAGCAGCTGGAACTGACGGGATCATAACAGAAATGTTAAAAGCAGGGGGAATATAGTGCTGGAGATGTTGGTATTTTTGTTTAATACAGTGGTACCCCGACTTACGATGGTCCCCAAACTCACCCTTTTATGTAAGTTTATTTTTTTAAATGCTTTTCTCATAATCTACTAAAAACGAGAAGAAGAAAAACTTTATAAAACTGGGTTGTCTGAATGTGCGTGGATGTAGTGCGGATGATAAGAAAGAGATGATTGCCGATGTTATGAATGAAAAGAAGTTGGATGTCCTGGCCCTAAGCGAAACAAAGCTGAAGGGGGTAGGCGAGTTTCAGTGGAGAGAAATAAATGGGATTAAGTCAGGAGTATCTGAGAGAGTTAGAGCTAAGGAAGGGGTAGCAATAATGTTGAAGGATCAGTTATGGAAGGAAAAGAGGGAATATGAATGTGTAAATTCAAGGATTATGTTGATTAAAATAAGGGTCGGATGCGAAAAGTGGGTCATAATAAGCGTGTATGCACCTGGAGAAGAGAGGAGTGTAGAGGAGAGAGAGAGATTTTGGGAGATGTTAAGCGAATGTATAGGAACTTTTGAACCAAATGAGAGAGTAATTGTGGTAGGGGACCTAAATGCTAAAGTGGGAGAAACATGCAGAGAGGGTGTAGTAGGTAAGTTTGGGGTGCCAGGTGTAAATGATAATGGGAGCCCTTTGATTGAACTTTGTATAGAAAGGGGTTTAGTTATAGGTAATACATATTTTAAGAAAAAGGGGATAAATAAGTATACAAGATATGATGTAGGGCGTAATGACAGTAGTTTGTTGGACTATGTATTGGTAGATAAAAGACTGTTGAGTAGACTTCAGGATGTACATGTTTATAGAGGGGCCACAGATATATCAGATCACTTTTTAGTTATAGCTACAGTGGGAGTAAAAGGTAGATGGGATACAAGGAAAATAGAATCAGTAAGTAAAAGAGAGGTGAAGATTTATAAACTAAAAGAGGAGGCAGTTAGGGTAAGATATAAACAACTATTGGAGGATAGATGGGCTAGTGAGAGTGTAGGCAATGGGGTCGAAAATGTATGGGGTAGATTTAAAAATGTAGTGTTAGAGTGTTCAGCAGAAGTTTGTGGTTACAGGCGAGTGGGTGCGGGAGGGAAGAGGAGCGATTGGTGGAATGATGATGTAAAAAGAGTAGTAAGGAGAAAAGTTAGCATATGAGAGGTTTTACAAAGTAGAAGTGATGCAAGGAGGGAAGAGTATATGGAGAGAAAAAGAGAGGTTAAAAGAGTGGTAAGCAATGTAAAAGAGAGCAGATGAGAGAGTGGGTGAGATGTTATCAGCAAATTTTGTTGAAAATAAGAAAAAGTTTTGGAATGAGATTAATAAGTTGAGGAAGCCTAGAGAACAAATGGATTTGACAGTTAAAAATAGGAGAGGAGAGTTATTAAATGGAGAGTTAGAGGTATCGGGAAGATGGAGAGAATATTTTGAGGATTTGGTAAATGTTGATGAAGACAGGGAAGCTGTAATTTCGTGTGTAGGGCAAGGAGGAATAACATCTTGTAGGAGTGTGGAAGAGCCAGTTGTGGGTGTAGGGAAGTTCGTGAGGCAGTGGGTAGAATGAAAGGGGTAAGGCAGCTGGGATTGATGGGATAAAGATAGAAATGTTAAAAGCAGGTGGGGATATAATTTTGGAGTGGTTGGTGCTATTATTTAATAAATGTATGGAAGAGGGTAAGGTACCTAGGGATTGGCAGAGAGCGTGTATTGTTCCTTTGTATAAAGGCAAAGGGGACAAAAGAGAGTGCAAAAATTATAGGGGAATAAGTCTGTTGAGTGTACCTGGTAAAGTGTATGGTAGAGTTATTATTGAAAGAATTAAGAGTAAAACAGAAAGCAGGATAGCAGATGAACAAGGGGCTTTAGGAAAGGTAGGGGGTGTGTAGACCAAGTGTTTACAGTGAAACATATAGGTGAACAGTATTTGGATAAGGGTAAAGATGTTTTTGTGGCATTTATGGATTTGGAAAAGGCGTATGATAGGGTAGATAGGGGGGCAATGTGGCAGATGTTGCAGGTGTATGGAATAGGAGGAAGGTTACTGAAAGCAGTGAAGAGTTTTTATGAGGATAGTGAGGCTCAGGTTAGAGTGTGTAGGAGGGAAGGGACTATTTCCCAGTAAAAGTGGGCCTTAGACAAGGATGTGTGATGTCACCGTGGTTGTTCAATATATTTATAGATGGGGTTGTAAGAGAAGTGAATGCGAGGGTCTTGGCAAGAGGTGTTGGGCTAAAAGATAAAGAAGCAAATGCAAAGTGGGAGTTGTCACAGTTGCTTTTTGCTGATGACACTGTGCTTTTGGGAGATTCTGAAGAGAAGTTGCAGAGGTTGGTGGATGAATTTGGTAGGGTGTGTAAAAGAAGAAAATTGAAAGTGAATATAGGAAAGAGTAAGGTGATGAGGATAACAAAAAGAATAGGTGACGAAAGATTGGATATCAGATTGGAGGGAGAGAGTATGGAGGAGGTGAATGTATTCAGATATTTGGGAGTGGACATGTCGGCGGATGGGTCTATGAAGGATGAGGTGAATCATAGAATTGATGAGGGGAAAAGGGTGAGTGGAGCACTTCGGAGTCTGTGGAGACAAAGAACCTTGTCCATGGAAGTAAAGAGGGAATGTATGAGAGTATAGTTATACCAACGCTCTTATATGGGTGTGAAGCATGGGTGATGAATGTTGCAACGAGGAGAAGGCTGGAGGCAGTGGAGATGTCATGTCTGAGGTCAATGTGTGGTGTGAATATAATGCAGAGAATTCGGAGTTTGGAAATTAGGAGGAGATGCGGGATTACCAAAACGATTGTCCAGAGAGCTGAGGAGGGTTGTTGAGGTGGTTTGGACATGTAGAGAGAATGGAACGAGACAGAGTGACTTCGAGAGTGTATAAATCTGTAGTGGAGGGAAGGCGGGGTAGGGGTCGGCCTAGGAAAGGTTGGAGGGAGGGGGTAAAGGAAGTTTTGTGTGCGAGGGGCTTGGACTTCCAGCAAGCATGTGTGAGCGTATTTGATAGGAGTGAATGGAGGCATATGGTTTTAATACTTGACGTGCTGTTGGAGTGTGAGCAAAGTAACATTTATGAAGGGATTCAGGGAAACCGGCAGGCCGGACTTGAGTTCTGGAGATGGGAAGTACAGTGCCGGCACTCTGAAGGAGGGGTGTTAATGTTGCAGTTTTATAACTGTAGTGTAAAGCACCCTTCTGGCAAGACAGTGATGGAGTGAATGATGATGAAAGTTTTTCTTTTTCGGGCCACCCTGCCTTGGTGGGAATCGGCCAATGTGTTAATAAAAAAAAATAAAAAAAAAAAATAAAAGGACTAGTCTATTTTACATCATTTCTTATGGAGATAAATTCGTTTGGTAATGGCACTTGAACAGCATTCTGGAATGAAAAAATATCGTAAGTCGGGGTACCACTGTAAATGTATGAAAGAGGGGAAGGTACCTAGGGATTGGCAGAGAGCATGTATAGCTCCTTTATATAAAGGGAAGGGGGATAAAAGAGTGTGTAAAAATTATAGGGGAATAAGTTTACTGAGTATACCAGGTAAAGTGTATGGCAGGGTTATTATTGAAAGAATTAGAGGTAAGACAGAGAGTAGGATTGCAGATGAGCAGGGAGGCTTTAGAGTGAGTAGGGATGTGTAGATCAAGTGTTTACAGTGAAGCATATATGTGAATAGTATTTAGATAGATTTAGAGAAGTTTTCATTGCATTTATGGATTTAGAAAAGGCATATGATAGAGTGGATAGGGGAGCAATGTGGCAAATGTTGCAAGTGTATGGAATAGGTAGTAAGTTACTGAAGGCTGTAAAGAGTTTTTATGAGGATAGTGAGGCTCAGGCTAGGGTGTGTAGGAGAGAGGGAGATTACTTCCCGGTAAAAGTAGGTCTTAGACAGGGATGTGTAATGTCACCATGGTTGTTTAATATATTTATAGATGGGGTTGTAAAATAAGTAAATGCTAGGGTGTTGGGGAGAGGAATGGGATTAAATTATGGGGAATTAAATGCAAAATGGGAGTTGACACAGTTACTTTTTGCTGATGATACTGTGCTTATGGGAGATTCTAAAGAAAAGTTGCAAAGGTTAGTGGATGAGTTTGGGAGAGTGTGTAAAGGTAGAAAGTTGAAAGTGAACATAGATAAGAGTAAGGTGATGAGGGTATCAAACAATTTAAATAAAGAAAAATTAGATATCACATTTGAGAGAGGGATTATGGAAGAAGTAAATGTTTTCAGATATTTGGGAGTTGACGTGTCAGCGAATGGGTTTATGAAGGATGAGGTTAACCATAGAATTGATGAAGGAAAAAAGGTGAGTGGTGCGTTGAGGTATCTGTGGAGACAAAAAACTTTATCCATGGAGGCAAAGAAGGGAATGTACGAAAGTATAGTGGTACCAACACTCTTATATGGGTGTGAAGCATGGGTTGCAAAGGCTGCAGCGAGGAGGAGGCTGGAGGCAGTGGAGATGTCCTGTCTAAGGGCAATGTGTGGTGTAAGTATTATGCAGAAAATTCGGAATGTGGAAATTAGGAGAAGGTGTGGAGTTACTAAAAGTATTTGTCAGGGCTGAAGAGGGGTTGTTGAGGTGGTTTGGTCATTTAGAGAGAATGGATCAAAGTAGAATGACTTGGAGAGCGTATAAATCTGTAGGGGAAGGAAGGCGGGTAGGGGTCGTCCTAGAAAAGGTTGGAGGGAGGGGGTAAAGGAGGTTTTGTGGGCAAGGGGCTTGGACTTCCAGCAAGCATGTGTGAGCGTGTTAGATAGGAGTGAATGGAGACGAATGGTTTTTGGGACCTGATGAGCTGTTGGAGTGTGAGCAGGGTAACATTTTGTGAAGGGATTCAGGGAAACCAGTTAATTGATTTAGTGTGACATGAGTCCTGGAAATGGGAAGTACAATGCCTGCACTTTAAAGGAGGGGTCTGGGATAGTGACAGCTGGGAGGGACTATTCTCAGCTGTCGTATCTGAGCGCCTCTGCAAAGACAGTGATTATGTATGAGTGTGGTGAAAGTGTTGAATGATGATGAAAGTATTTTCTTTTTGGGGATTTTCTTTCTTTTTGGGTCACCCTGCCTCAGTGGGAAACGACCGACTTGTTGAAAAAAAAAAAAAGTTCAGTCAACGTAAGTGAAAACATTTATTTCTGTTATATTTGCACGTTTTGTGATTTTTTTCCAAATATTCACAAATGTGTTTTATTATACAGTGGTACCCCGGTTTACGATGGTCTCCAAACTCGCCCTTTTATGTAAGTTTATTTTTTTAAATGCTTTTGTAAGTGTATTTTTGTGGGTCTAAAAGGACTAGTCTATTTTACATTATTCCTGATGGGGATAAATTTGTTTGGTAATGGTACTTGAACAGCATTCTGGAACGAAAAAATATCGTAAACCGGGGTACCACTGTATGTGCTAAAAAAATCACACATTGTGTCCTAAAAACCCTGCCTTTATTTGTATTTATTATCAGAGGCCAGCATATTTCCTACTCAGTTAAATGATGAATGTCTTCCTGAGTGTATTCTGAGTTATTTATCTAGAATTAGTGACACTGTTGAAGTAAAGTGGAACCCCGAGTTTTGAACTTAATCTGTTCCAGGAGCTAGTTCTAAACTCGAAACGTTCAAAACTCGAAGCAATATTTCCCATAAGAAATAATGGAAATATAATTATTCTGTTCCAGAAACCCAAAAAATATTCACAAAAAAAATATTTTAATGAGATAAATTATAGTTTTACATACACACAACAATTATACATTGTACAGTTATTAATAAATAAATACAAACATTTAAATAAACATATAAAATAACATTTTTACTTACCCTTATTGAAGATTGTTAATGGCATCTAGAAGATAGGGAGGAGTGAGGGAGGGAGGCTTAGTGTTTGGAAGGGGAATCCCCCTCCATAAGGACTTCAGGTAACAAGTCCCTCTCTGGGGTTACTTCCCTTCTTTTTCTTTTAATGCCACTAGGACCAGCTTCAGAGTCACTGGACCCCTGTCTCGAAAAATAACTGTCCAGAGGGCTCTGTTTCTGGCGCCTCTTTAAGATGTCCCTAAAATGGGACAGTGTTTTGTCACTGAACATGTTGCAGATATGGCTTGTTTCAGCTTGTTCAGGGTGATATTTTTCAGCAAATGCTTGCACCTTATTCCACATTGCACAAATTTCCTTAATCTCTGAAAAAGGCACCGCATCCTCTCCCTCTTCCTCTTCCTGTGAAGCAAGTTCCTGAACTCTGGTCTGATGCTGTTCCAGTTCCAGCTCTTCCAGCTCTTCAGTGGTTAGCTCTGCATTGTGGTCATACACCAACTATTCCACATCCTCGCCACTCACCTCTAACCCCAGGGACTTGCCCAGTGCCACAATACATTCCACAACAGGCAGAGGGTTGTCAGGGTCAGCCTCAAACCCTTCAAAATCCCTCTGTTGGACACAATATGGCCACAATTGTCTCCAAACAGAGTTCAAAGTCCTGGAAGTCACTCCCTTCCAAGCCTTACCTATAAGGCCTATGGAGTTGTAGATATTGAAGTGATTCTTCCAGAACTCTCTTAGGGTCAATTCAGTGTCCAAGGTCACTTCAAAGCACTTTTGAAACACTGTTTTTGTAAGTTAGAAATGACCTGCTGGTCCATGGGCTGGAGGAGAGGAGTGGTGTTAGGAGGAAAGAACTTCACTTTTATAAAACTGAAGTCCTTAGTAACACAGTAGGTTTACCAAGTTTGGAGGATGTGCAGGAGCATTGTCCAGTAACAGGAGGCACTTGAGTAGCAATTTATTTTCCAGAAGGTATTTTTCCACACTGAGGCCAAACTCTTCATGGATCAACTCTGAAAATTTGCCTTGTGACCCATGCATTATGATTAGATTTCCACAACACACACAATCTATTCTTGACGACATTGTGTTTCTTGAACACTAATTTTCTGAGTGATACACGAGTAAAGGCTTCACTTTAAAATCCCCACTAGCGTTAGAACAAAACAAGAGTTAGCCTGTCTTTCATAGGCTTGTGTCCTGGCAGTGCCTTTTCCTCCTGAGTAATGTAGGTCCTGTTGGGCATTTTCTTCCAAAACAGGCCTGTTTTGTCACAATTGAACACTTGTTTGGGTTTCAAATTTTCAGTCTTTATGTTGTCCTGAAATTCAGTTATGAATTTTTCAGCCACACGTTTGTCTGAACTGGCAGCCTCACCATGCCTTACCACATTGTGTATGCCACTACGCTTCTTAAATCTGTCAAACCAGCCTCTGCTGGCCTTAAAATCACTAACACTGCAATCAGCACTGGTTCCAGGCATTTTCTTTGCAAGATCGGCATGCAGCTGCCTTGCCTTTTCACAAATGATTGTCTCCGACACACTATCACCCGCTAACTCTTTATCCTTGATCCACACCAGCAACAACTTCTCAACCTGTTCAACTATTTTTGGTCTATTTTTGGTTAGCATATCAACACCTTTTGCAACATCAGCTTCCTTGATTTGTTCTTTCTTTGCCAGGATAGAAGCGATAGTTGACTTGTTTTTGCCATATATCCTGGCAAGCTCTGCAATTCGCACACCTCTCTCGTATTTTTGTACTATTTCCTTCTTCATGTCTATGGTGTTTCTCACTTTCTTTACCACAGGGGTACCACTAGGAACTTTCTTTTGACCCATGGTAGCTTATTTCACAGTCGCACTTAATGAAAAAGCTCCAAACACTATTAATTAATTGTGAAATGTTTGGAAGAGCACGCAGGGTAATGTTCACTGAAGGATAAACAATGCTAGACTGACTCACGATGCCTGCACGGGCAGGCGCACAGGTGCCGGGAGGACAGGTCTGGTATGCACGCGTTCGAAACATGGGGCACGTTTGATACTCAGGACAAAATTTGTTCGAAAAAGCGTTTGAAACTCGAATCATTCGATTGTTGAGGCGTTCGAAACTCGGGGTTCCACTGTATATGCTCTGAATAATTGGTATTTTACAATAAAGATTTTACAAAAGATGTAAATGTACGCAAAACTTTCAGGCGAGGTTCCTTAATGTTATATAGTACCAGGTACTGTATAACCCCTATAGGGGTTATATAGTACATGGTGCTATATAACCTCTGTAGGAGTTATATAGCACCTGTGGAATGGAAGGTAATGGTACAGCAATTTTTTTCCTCTTAATGGCTATCTCTCACCAAGGAAGGATGACCCAAGGAAGAAGACATATTCAGCATCACTCATTCAATCACTGTCTTGTCAGAAGTGTGTTGACATCACAATTAAGATTACCTGTCAACTGCAATATCCTTCACCCCTTTCATTGTTTTATGTGTAATTAATGCAATATGAGCAGTTTCCAGATACAGTGGTACCCCGAGTTTCGAACTTTCTTCATTCCAAAAGGCTGTTCAAGTGCTGTTACCAAACAAATTTGTTCCCATAAGGAATAATGTAAATTAGATTGGTCCATTTCAGACCCCCAAAAATACACTTACAAAAGCACTTACATTAATACACTTACATAATAGGTCGAGTTGGGAGCAGTTCGAAACTCTGGGTACCACTGTACATTATACTACCAGGTAGTAATATTTACAGTGGAACCCTGACTAACGAAAGCTCCATATAACGAACAAATCGTGTAACGAACGCTTTTTTCGCAAAATATTTTTCTCGTGTAGCAAACCGTACCAGACCTGTCCACCTGTGGTGAGGCGGACAGGACGCCAGTCAAGCGTTGTTTACACTTGAGAGAACATTACCCAGCGCGCTCTTTCAAACATTCACAATACTTTTGTTGTGTTTATTGCTGGTTCAGTGATTGTCACTGTGAAATAAGTCACCATGGGTCCAAAGAAGCTTCCTAGTGGCACCCCTGTGGTAAAGAGAGTGAGAGTGAAGGAGGTGCCTTCTTCAGTGCTTAAGAAGATGTGTACAAAGTGGAATGAGTTGCAGACATTTGTTGAAAAACACCACCCTGAGCAAGCTGAAATGAGCCATCTGTGCAACCACTTCAGTGACAGAGCCATGTTGCACTTCAGGAAAATATTAAAGAGTCGCCAGAAACAGAGAACTGTGGACAGTTATTTCATGAGGCAGGGATCCAGTGACTCTCAAGCTGGTCCTAGTGGCATTAAAAGAAAAAAAATGGAAGTAACCCCAGATAAGGACTTGTTACCTGAAGTCATTTTGGAGGGGGATTCCCCTTCCAACCACTAACACCCTCCCCCTGTCGTCCTCCCTATCTTCCAGATGCCTGCAACTCTCTTCAATAAAGGTAAGTAAATGTTATTTATTAATCTGTTTTTTATTTTTTAGTATTAGTAGTAGTATTTATAGTTTTATTAATGTGGTTTTGTGTATGTAGAACTATAATTAAAATGTATTTTTTGTGAATATTTTTGGGTGGAACGGATTAATTGTATTTGCATTATTTCTTATGGGAAATAAGGTTTCGAATTACGAATTTTTCGTGTTAAGAACTAGCTACTGGAACGGATTAAGTTCGTTAGTCGAGGGACCACTGTAAGGATAATACTGTTAACAGCATTGTTTGATTTCTGTTTTTTACAGATATCCCAATCCTGCCAACAGTCTCAGCAAAAATTACATTCCAAGAATTTGCATTTCGAAATGACATACCTGACACCTATTTTGAAGTTCCATTAGGATATAGAGAAGATCCTAATAGGTAAGAGTGGTTTCAGATAAATTAACCAACAAATTTTTGATAACCTTAGCTATCCAAAAATCATGTAAGTAGTGTTTTGTTTTGCATGTTTTTATTTCAGTTCATTTTTGTAGTTGACATCTTACCCATATTCATACATTTCCCACTGAGGTAAGGGAAGAAGGCAACATTCTCAATTGGTGATTCTTTAGCTGTCTTTCCATAAGTGACTGGGCATCATGGTTTAAGTGGTCCACCGAATCACGAGATTCCCACAAATATTTTAGTGCAGGTACTAGTCATCCCATCTCCAGAAAACTTTGGCTATCGTGTTTACTTAAATCCCTTCATAGATATTATCTTGCTCACACTCGAACAGCACATCAACTCCCCAAAACCACTAGTCTCATTTTGATCTTCATTTTCACGCATATCTTCTGAATGCTCTAGTTCCCGCCTCTCAAAGCCTTCATATCTTCCATTTACCTTTTCCTGGTTTGTTTCTCACACCACCTTCCATCCACCCCAGATTTATGCACCCTCTGGTCAACCCATCTTGCACCATTCTTTCTAAATGATTAAACCATCGCAACATCCTTCTCTCTGCTTTCTGAATTATGCCTTGAATACTACCACAATGTGTTCTAATTTCTTCCCTCATATAAACTAAGGGAGGAGAAAATTAGGGTGAGATATAAGCAACTTTTGGCAGAAAGGTGGGTAAATGCAAGTATGAATAGTGGGGGGTTTAAGACAGTTGTGATTGTTTTAAAAAGGCAGTATTAGAATGTGGGGCAGAAGTTTGTGGGTATAGGAGGGTGGATGCAGGAGGAAAGAGGAGGATTGGTGGGATGATGAAGTAAAGGGTGTGATAAAAGAGAAAAAGGTAGCTTATGAGAGGTTTTTACAAAACAGAAGTGTTGTAAGAAGAGCAGAGTATATGGAAAGTAAAAGAAAAGTGAAGAGAGTGCAAAAGGAGAGCAGATGAAAGAGTGAGAGAGGCTCTGTCAAGAAATTTTGCAGAAAATAAGAAAAAGTTTTGGAGTGAGATAAACAAGTTAAGAAAGCCTAGGAACGAATGGATATGTCAGTTAAAAACAGAGTAGGGAATTAGTAGATGGGGGTTGGAGGTTTGGGTAGATGTGAATATTTTGAGGAACTTTAAATGTCGATGAAGAAAGGGAGGCGGTAATTTCATGCACTGGTCAGGGAGGTATAACATCTTTTAGGAGTGAGGAAGAGCAGGATGTGAGGTGGGAGAGGTGCGTGAGGCATTACGAGAATGAAAGGGGGTAAAGCAGCTGGAACTGACGGGATCATGACAGAAATGTTAAAAGCAGGGGAGATATTGTGTTGGAGTTGTTGGTATTTTTGTTTAATGAAAGAAAGAGGGGAAGGTACCTATGATTGGCAGAGAGCATGTATAGTTCCTTTATATAAAGGGAAGGGTGACAAAAGAGATTGTAAAATTATAGGGAATAAGTTTACTGAGTATACCAGGTAAAGTGTACGGTAGGGTTATTATTGAAAGAATTAGAGGTAAGGCAGAGGGTAGGATCGCAGATGAGCAAGGAGGTTTTTAGAGTGGGTAGGGGATGTGTAGATCAAGTGTTTACATTGAAGCATATAGTGAACAGTATTTAGATAAAGGTAGGGAAGTTTTCATTGCATTTATGGATTTAGAAAAAGATGATAGAGTGGATAGGGGAGCAATGTGGCAGATGTTGCAAGTGTATGGAATAGGTAGTAAGCTACTGAATGCTGAAAGAGTTTTTATGAGCATAGTGAGGTTCAGGTTAGGTGTGTAGGAGAGAGGGAGATTACTTCCCGGTAAAAGTAGGTCTTAGACAGGGATGTGTGATGTCACCATGGTTGTTTAATATATTTATAGATGGGGTTGAAAAAGAAGTAAATGCTAGGGTGTTCGAGAGAGGAATGGGATTAAATTATGGAAAATCAAGTTCAAATGAGATTAGCAAGTTACTTTTTGCTGATGATACTGTGCTTATAGGAGATTCTAAAGAAAAGTTGAAAAGGTTAGTGGACGAGTTTGGGAGGGTGTGTAAAGGTAGAAAGTTGAAAGTGAACAAAGATAAGAGTAAGGTGATGAGGGTATCAAACGATTTAGATAAAGAAAAATTGGATATCACATTGGAGAGGGAGTATGGAAAAGTGAATGTTTTCAGATATTTGGAGTTGACGTGTCAGCAGATGGGTATATGAAGGATGAGGTTAACCATAAAATGATGAAGGAAAAAAGATGAGTGGTGCGTTGAGGTATCTGTGGAGACAAAAATGTGATCTATGGAGGCAAAGAAGGGAATGTATGAAAGTATAGTGGTACCAACACTCTTATATGGGTGTGAAGCTTTTGTTGTAAATGCTGCAGCGAGGAGGAGGCTGGAGGCAGTGGAGATGTCCCCGCCTAAGGGCAATGTGTGGTGTTAATATTATGCAGAGAATTCGGGGTGTAGAAATTTGGAGGAGGTGTGGAGTTACTAAAATTATTAGTCAGAGGGCTGAAGAGGGGTTGTTGAGGTGGTTTGGCATTTAGAGAGAATGGATCAAAGTAGAATGACTTGGAGAGCGTATAAATCTGTAGGGGAAGAAAGGAGGGGTAGGGGTCATCCTTGAAAAGGGAGGGGGTAAAGAAGGTTTTGTGGGCGGAGGCTTGGACTTCCAGCAAGCGTGTGTGAGCATGTTAGATAGGAGTGAATGGAGACGAATGGTTTTGGGACCTACAAGCTGTTGAGTGAACAGGGTAATATTTAGTGAAGGGATTCAGGGAAACCGGTTATTAATTTAGCCAGACTTGAGTCCTGGAAATGGGAAGTCAGTGCCTGCACTTTAAAGGAGGGGTCTGGGATAGTGACAGTTTGGAGGGACTAATTCTAAACTGTAGTATCTGAGCGCCTGCAAAGACAGTGATTATGTATGAGTGAGGTGAAAGTGTTGAATGATGATGAAAGTATTTTCTTTTTGGGGATTTTCTTTCTTTTTGGGTCACCCTGCCTCGGTGTGAGACGGCTGACTTGTTGAAAAAAAAAAAATTACATAATATTCACACTACACATTAATCTTAAGAACATTAACATGGCTTCCAGTCTCCTTGCTGCAGCATTCAAAGACTAGCTCACACCCATAGTGAAGTATTGCAAAGATAGGTTTTTTACCTAGGATGCAGCAAGACCAAAGGAGCATTGTTGGAAATTACACACCCAAAGAGGCCATAGGAATATCAGGAAACATTTTTTAAGCTTTGTTTTGTTTCGCTGAAGGGGGTAGGCGAGTTTCAGTGGGAAGAAATAAATGGGATTAAGTCAGGAGTATCTGAGAGAGTTAGAGCTAAGGAAGGGGTAGCAATAATGTTGAAGGATCAGTTATGGAAGGAGAAGAGGGAATATAAATATGTAAATTCAAGGATTATGTGGATTAAAATAAGGGTCGGATGCGAAAAGTGGGTCATAATGCTGTATGCACCTGGAGAAGAGAGGAGTGTAGAGAGAGAGAGAGATTTTGGGAGATGTTAAGTAATGTATATGAACTTTTGAACCAAGTGAGAGAGTAATTGTGGTAGGGGACCTAAATGTAAAGTAGGAGAAACATGTAGAGTAGGTGTGGTAGGTAAGTTTGGGGTGCCAGGTGTAAATGATAATGGGAGCCCTTTGATTGAACTTTGTATAGAAAGGGGTTTAGTTATAGGTAATACATATTTAAGAAAAAGAGGATAAATAAGTATACAAGATATGATGTAGGGCGTAATGACAGTAGTTTGTTGACTACGTATTGGTAGATAAAAGACTGTTGAGTAGACTTCAGAATGTACATGTTTATAGAGGGGCCACAGATATATCAGATCACTTTTAGTTATAGCTACAGTGGAGTAAAAGGAGATGGGATAAGGAAAATAGAAGCAGTAAGTAAGAGAAAGGTGAAGGTTTATAAACTAAAAGAGGAGGCAGTTAGGTGATATAAACAACTATTGGAGGATAGATGGGCTAGTGAGAGTGTAGGCAATGGGGTCAAAGATGTATGGGGTAGATTTAAAAATGTAGTGTTAGAGTGTTCAGCAGAAGTTTGTGGTTACAGGCGAGTGGGTAGGAGGGAAGAAGAGCAATTGGTGGAATGATGAAAAAGTTAGATATGAGAGGTTTACAAAGTAGAAGTGATGCAAAGGAGGGAAGAGTATATGGAGAGAAAAGAGAGGTTAAGAGAGTGGTGAAGCAATGTAAAAGAGAGTAAATGAGAGATGGGTGAGATGTTACAACAAATTTTGGAAAATAAGAAAAGTTTTGGAGTGAGATTAATAAGTTGAGGAAGCCTAGGGAACAAATGGATTTGACAGTTAAAAATAGGAGAGGAGAGTTATTAAATAGAGAGTTAGAGGTATCGGAAGATGGAGGGAATATTTTGAGGAGTTGTTAAATGTTGATGAAGATAGGAAGCTGTGATTTCGATAGGAAGGAGGAATACCATCTTGTAGGAGTGTGGAAGAGCCAGTTGTGAGTGTGGGGGAAGTTCGTGAGGCAGTGGGTGAATGAAAGGGGTAAGGCAGCTGGGATTGATGGGATAAAGATAGAAATATTAAAAGCAGGTGGGGATATAGTTTTGAGTGGTTGGTGCTATTATTTAATAAATGTATGGAAGAGGGTAAGGACCTAGGGATTGGCAGAGAGCGTGATTGTTCCTTTGTATAAGCAAGGGGACAAAAGAGAGTGCAAAAATTATAGGGAATAAGTCTGTTGAGGTACCTGGTAAAGTGTATTGTAGAGTTATTATTGAAAGAATTAAGAGTAAGACAAAGAGCAGGATAGCAGATGAACAAGGGGGCTTTAGGAAAGGTAGGGGGTGTGTAGACCAAGTGTTTACAGTGAAACATATAGGTGAACAGTATTTGGATAAGGAAAGAGGTTTTGTGCATTTATGGATTTGGAAAAAGGCGATGATAGGGTGGATAGGGGGCAATGTGGCAGATGTTGCTGGTGTATGGAATAGGAGGTAGGTTACTGAAAGCAGTGAAGAGTTTTTTATGAAGATAGTGAGGCTCAGGTTAGAGTGTGTAGGAGGGTGGGGACTATTTCCCAGTAAAAGTGGGCCTTAGACAAGGATGTGTGATGTCACCGTGGTTGTTCAATATATTTATAGATGGGGTTGTAAGAGAAGGAATGCGAGGGTCTTTGCAAGAGGTGTGGGGTTAAAAGATAAAGAATCAAATACAAAGTGGGAGTTGTCACAGTTGCTTTTTGCTGATGACTCTGTGCTTTTGGGAGATTCTGAAGAGAAGTTGCAGAGGTTGGTGGATGAATTTGGTAGGGTGTGTAAAAGAAGAAAATTGAAAGTGAATATAGGAAAGAGTAAGGTGATGAGGATAACAAAAAGATTAGGTGACAAAAGATTGGATATCAGATTGAGGGAGAGAGTATGGAGGAGGTGAATGTATTCAGATATTTGGAGGGAACATGTCAGCAGATTGATCTATGAAGGATGAGGTAAATCATAGAATTGATGAGGGGAAAGGGTGAGTGGAGCACTGAGTCTGTGGAGACAAAGAACTTTGTCCATGGAAGTAAAGAGGGGAATGTATGAGAGTATAGTTATACCAACACTCTTATATGGGTGTGAAGCATGGGTGATGAATGTTACAACGAGGAGAAGGCTGGAGGCAGTGGAGATGTCATGTCTGAGGTCAATGTGTGGTGTGAATATAATGCAGAGAATTCGGAGTTTGGAAATTAAGAGGAGGTGCGGGATTACCAAAACTATTATCCAGAGAGCTGAGGAGGGGTTGTTGAGGTGGTTCAGACATGTAGAGAGAATGGAACAAGACAGAATGACTTCGAGAGTGTATAAATCTGTAGTGGAGGGAAAGCGGGTAGGGGTCGGCCTAGGAAAGGTTGGAGGGAGGGGCAAAGGAGGTTTGTGTGCAGGGCTTGACTTCCAGCAAGCATGTGTGAGCGCATTTGATAGGAGTGAATGGAGACAAATGGTTTTTAATACTTGACGTGCTGTTGGAGTGAGCAAAGTAACATTTATGAAGGGATTCATGAAACCGGCAGGCCGGACTTGAGTCCTGGAGATGGGAAGTACAGTGTCTGCACGCTGAAGGAGAGGTGTTAATGTTGCAGTTTTATAACTGTAGTGTAAAGCACCCCTCTGGCAAGACAGTGATGGAGTGAATGATGATGAAAGTTTTTCTTTTCGCCACCCTGCCTTGGTGGGAATCGCCGATGTGTTAATAATAAAAAAAATTTAAGCATATGTGTGGTGACAGTGGATTGACCTAACAGTGACAGTGGAAGCAGACTTCATAAATGGGTTGAAAACTAATATGACATGACTCATTCACACAAATTAGTCAGAAGTTGAAAGGTGGGACTAAGAGTTAGAGCTCATCCTTGCAAACTTAGTAAGTAACCACCTATATTTAACAGTTGCAGCAACCATTCCAAAACTATATTTTCTCTTTCAGCATCTTGGTCTTAATCCCATTCATCTCTGCTGCTTTATTCCCTGCCTCACCCACTTATTTCCACATTTGCATCTGACAAAACAGAAATGTGAGATTGAACCTCAGGCAGTTAGCCAGCAGATGCTAATGTTGCTACTGAGCCAACACAGTGTTAAGAAGTTTGAGAATATAATTATGACCCTTAACTAGGTTCATTCAAGATTGTAGAAGGGTTGTATTGGTCTGTGATGCAGTAGTGAACTTTAAGATGTTCCTCTGTACAAAAATTTCTTTTCAATGTAATGGAAGTAGCTTCCCATTTAATATTTTTGTCTGTGAAACTTAACACACTGGAAAAGTGCTGAACTGTATCATGCATATGCAGTATAACATCTCTTATTGTTAGTTACTCAAGTTAAAAAAAATTCTAATAATTTGTTCTACGTATGATTAGTTACAGCTTTTTACAAGGAATTTTGTATCATCACCACACAGTTCAAAGACTTTATTGTCCGTATTCATTTATACAAAAATATCAAACACTTGTAGCAAACTTTATTAACTTAGTACAGTGGTACCTCGACTTACGATATTTTTTCATTCCAGAATGCTGTTCAAGTGCCATAACCAAACGAATTTATCTCCATAAGAAATGATGTAAAATAGACTAGTCCTTTTAGACCCCCAAAATTACACTTACAAAAGCATTTAAAAAAATAAACTTACATAAAAGGGTGAGTTTGGGGACCATCGTAAGTCGGGGTACCACTGTATTTTGGTACTGCTTAAAATCTCTTTTTGGACAATCTTTGCACTATAAAATTATATTTTTATGTCTTTATCCACAGATTCCCTGAATTATGACGGTATGAGGATCTAAGCCTCTTGAGTGTCTCCAGTGTTGAAGAACATCAAGACCTACAAAGACAATGTTGTTCTGGGCCAGAGTGTGGTGGCAGATCCCGTCTGCTGTCCTTTGTAACCTGCACCTCTTCCCCACCATTACTCTCACCTTCACAGTGCTCAGTGCATCTGTCATCATCATTTGATCTGCAGGGGCAGTCAGGTCAAAGGGTAAGTGGACTTTACCAAGAACCATCATTGCACACCATCACCTCAGTTCAGTCTGGGTCTAGTCACAACAAATCTGAGGAAGCTGGAGATTCCAAGACATTTTTGTGGCATTCAGATAAATCTGAATTTCCAGGATCCTGGAAAACTCACCAAAAAAGTTATATGTGACAATCAGTGCAGCCATACTAATGAAATCCCTCCATATATGTATAATACAGGTAATAGTGAAACTTATACCATTGGTGCGAATGAAACATGGGAGACACTTGAGGAAACATTTGACCTTGAAAAGTCAGTGGTGGTGCCACAGACAGAATACATAGTAGTGGACATTCCTTTACAGTTGGGGATGGGGAGTCCTTACTCTTCTTCGTGCTTCATTCTTATTGATCACTGATGCTTAAAAAATATGGGGGTTGTTACTTGTCTATTTCAGTATCAGTATATGTTGTGAAGTATATTGAACTTCTTTGGAAGTTTAAGCTAAAGTGTTTTTGTTAAATTAGGGTAAAAATCTTAAGAGTTACGGACCATTGATTTTAATACTTACTAAAAACAACTACATGGCTCAAAACAGCTGATTGTTTAATTACATATTTATTATACCCGGACACAATCTCGATTGTAAGGTCAGTTGATGAAAACAGTTTTTGACATTATATCATCAAGATATTTGTAATAAGAAACTGGTACAATTGTTGAGATGCACAGAAATGTAAAGTATTTTTCAATACTCTATTTGAATATGAAGCCTTAACAGGTGTAAATAACCCATAAAGGATTACAGTTATTTAAACTAGTAACAAAATGTATTTAAGGCAATTGTTGAAACACCAGTGGCAGCTGAAGCTCAGGCAGAATTTAAATTTTTTTTATTTTATTTAGCGAGAAAGAGTTATTTGGATACAGTACCTATGTTAAAAAATAAAATAAAAGTCACAATAAATTTACAGATTTTTTTATGAAATCTTGTGTTTGTAAAAAGTTCTGTTTTTTAATGATATGTATTTAACTACCTGTTGGATGAAAACAAATTTTGAGCCAAAGTTGAGACATTTCTTGTAATATTTTGCTAGAGTTTGATATATGTAATTAATTTTATTCTCATGATCCTTATAAATGCAAAAAATACTATGAAATTATGTGCCCTCATTAATATATTTTTATTTTAATGTGTTCGTTTTTATATATGTACTAGGTTTTTTGCTTTACTTTGTTAATTACGGTTGGGTACAGATGTGTCGTGTGCTCAGTAAACATTCCATCATAAAATAAGCCTAGAAGCATTAAGAAATTATCTGTTAATTGTTTTAGTAATCATCACCCCAGTTTTTCCTGGACCAGTCTCATCAGGCATCCTAAATTTAAAAGAAAATATTAGAACTATTAAGAAATATCCAGGAAAGTAAAGATCAGTGTGTATTGTATGTATGTAGTTTTTATTTACAAGTCATTGTACTTGTTCATGAGACCGAAAGGAAGGACCAGCAATCTTGCAGAATACAAAATATGTAACAGATTTTGTTGGATGGGCCTAGGGTGGACAGACAGACAGCAGGAACAAGACTCTGGAAAACATGGTAACCCAAAAACCATTCAAAGCACACTGACAAATAAAAACCTAGCAGAACAGTAAAAGAAGGCAGGAGGTGGCACGCATAGCCCTGCCAATTATTAAATTGCCTGTATTACAGCAACAGCTCATTTAACAGTTGATTTTCAGGCTACATGTTTTGTTCCCTATAACAGAAGAGGCCTACTACATAGGCCTGGAAAAGCTGAGGGCCCAGCAACTCCACCTGGCCATATGGTAAATAAAGGGTACAGGGAATGAGGGAGCCTGAGACCCCAGATCTGGCAAGCACTGAATCCCCTACTGAACACTCATTGGGAGTTATGCTTGTAAACTAGATGGCACAACCTGGCCTGTAAGAAGCAAAGAACACAAGTTAAATGGCACTCCCACAAATGGTGGGCAAAGCACAGTGAACGACTAATCTTGGCATTAATTGTAGAAGTGAAAATCCACCATGTATCCAGACAAAGAATGCAGGTCTTGAGCAAATGAAGTTGCAGCAGTAGAGATATTCAACAAGGAGAGAGAGAGAGTTAAGTGTCATGAGAGTATAAGGTTGACAACTGGAGCTCTTGAGTGCAGCAAAGGTCTAGGTGGCATTGCTGATGATAAGTTAGTAAAAAGAAAATGTGAGTATATTTGGCATTAAAGAGGGGTAGGTTAGGTTCCAAATGGGCCATCAGAGACCCACTGCAGAAAAAGTAACCAAAATAGCAGCACTTTGCAAAGCTGACAAGATACCACTTGAATTGTAAAAAATGTAGACTAGTAGAATCATCATTACAGTACATACCAAATGTTTAGTTTAATATCTTTATTATGCACCCCATTCCCATCTTGTGGGCGGTAGTCAAAAGATTACAGAAGTACATAATGGGTCCAGGGACTGGGCCTCAAAGTTTGATAGCTGAGCAAGTTACAAAGGTAATGAGCTCAGGTAGATCTGGTCCAATTATGACAAGTTACAAAGGTATTTACAGATTACAGAGGTATATAATGGGTCCAGAGACTGGGCCCCAAAGTTTTGATAGCTGAACAAGGTACAAAGGTAATGAACTCACATGTTAAGGAGAAACCTGAACCTCATCTTTTAAAGCCTTATTCATGCTGCACCTCCACCAGTTGATCTGTCAACTTTCTGCATCAACTCTAGCTATACTCCAGGCAAAAAGCAAGCTACTTCTCATAGGATGGTTAAGCGCACTCAGCTTGATTTTTACTATGATCTCACAATAGTTATATTGACCTCATTCTCTCAAAATGTTTTACTTACTAAATATTCAACACCAGCTAGATGAGCAACATAAGCACAGAGGTCCTGCAGGAATTGTTAATGACTAGACAAAGTGCCAAGGTGATCACTACTCTAGAGTGATCACTGCTCTCTTCTGTCATGTCAGAGATCACAGTCATCCTATTGATTGGTCTTCTGCTAAAACTGTCTACCCTACGTCCAACTTTCACAGTCGCCGTCTGGTTGAATCCTTCCTTATACACAACTTTTCCTGTATGAATCTTAGCCCTGGCTTTGTCTCTGTAGATGCTTTCCTCTCCCATTACGTACATTGTTAAATGCTCCAAACTTCAGAACACCCGTGACTTAACCTGATTCCTTCCCCTTCTATCTCTTCCCCTTCTCCTCTTTCTCCTTTCTCCTATGTGTTTTCTTTCTTTTCTTTTGCCTTGTATTTGTCCTTCTTTATTTTATTTTATTTTCATTTTTCCCCTCTGTGTTCTTGTCCTTACCCTATGCGGGCCGCCAGCTTCATTGCAGTGCTCCTTTCCTAGAATATGACTGACTCCACTACTACTACTACCACTACCACTACTACCTCCATCATTACCCCTCCACCACTTTCTTGTGCCCTTTCCTGTCTGCCTGCCTATAAATACCCCTTCTTCCTGTCCTGTGTGTTAGTGTGACTTTGTAAATGGTCCAAGTCGGACCGAAACGTCGTCGTAAGCTCCTCTCTTTTTTATATGTGCGGGTTGAGTGTGTACTCTAGAGGGTTCTGCACTAAGGATTCAGGGGACCATGCAACCTAAAATAATGTCTCCATGTTTCACAGTTTTAATTATTGGAATATGTACATATATTACCCAGTATTTCACTTTCTCATAAAATATTCTGTACAATATTTCATAAGAACCTTTAAGCATTATCCCAGAATATAAAACTCAGACTATTTAGGATACTAATATTGTGGGGGAGGGGGTTGATGGAAAATACTATTTCACTCTCCCTTTAAGGGTTGTTCATATTATATATACAGTATACAGTGGACCCCCTAGTTACGAGCACCCCGGAAATCGTACAATTATGTAAGTATAATATTGTAAGTGCTTTTGTAAGTGTATTTTTGGGGGTCTGAAATGGACTAACCTACCTGACATTATTTCTTAAGGGAGTAAATTCGTTCGGTAATGGCACTTGAGCAGGCTTCTGGAATGAATTTTGCTCGTTATATATATTTTGCTCGTATATATTTTTTTTTTTTTCAACAAGTCGGCATCTCCCACCGAGGCAGGGTGACCCAAAAGAAAGAAATCCCAAAAATATATGTTTTAAATATATGGCATGCCTCTGGCAAGATAGTGATGGAGTGAATGATAATGAGTTTCTTTTTCGGGTCACCCTACCTCGGTGAAAGATGGCCAGTGTGTTAAAAAAAATATATATGTGCAAATACAGGTATAAGAATGTAAGGAAAAATTATTAATAATGTAACAATTAGCTCAGTAAAATATATTACTTGAATCACATTATAATAGACAGAATTTTGAAATCAGTAGACTCTTACATTTCAAGTGGGTTACACTCAGAAAGTGGTGATACATGTAATACGTATTACCCTATGGGAAAAATAGGGTCACATTCTTGATGCCTACAAAAATTCTTAATTTCTCAAAAAAAAAAAAAAATCTTGATACCTGGCATTGTAGGTGCCATTACTTGTTAGTCTAGAAGTGTGTGAAGAGGGTTGTTGTTGCCCTACTAGGCCTAGTTGAATGTTTTGAGGTTTAGAAAATTCATAAGAAAGAATACTGTAAATGTACCTAATCTTTCTTTCAACACGTCGGCCGTTTCCCACCGAAGCGGGGTGGCCCAAAAGGAAAAACGAAAGTTTCTCCTTTTACATTTAGTAATATATATAGGAGAAGGGGTTACTAGCCCCTTGCTCCTGGCATTTTAGTCGCCTCTTACGACACGCATGGCTTACAGAGGAAGAATTCTGTTCCATTTCCCCATGAAGATAAGAGGAAATAAGAACAAGAACTAGTAAGAAAATAGAAGAAAACCCAGAGGGGTTAGTTACCATTTTGTTAGTTACCATGCTTGTGCATGAATGTGTAGTGTGACCTAAGTGTAAGTAGAAGTAACAAGACATACCTGAAATCTTGCATGTTTATGAGACAGAAAAAAGACACCAGCAATCCTACCATCATGTAAAACAATTACAGGCTTTCGTTTTACACTCACTTGGGTGTACTGGCATGCTTAGCTATTCTGTAATGTGGGTATGCTATGTTTTACCCTGCAGTATTTCATACAGCTTATAATAAGGTATCATTACTTGGTCCAGAACCTGCTTCATATCAATGGTTCTAGAAGTGTCAGGGTCTTATTCACTCAAAAACTCTGGATCTTTACCACTATCATGCAGTGTCTCACGTATGTCTTGGATTGTCAATTTTCACCTCAGACTTTTCTTATCTGCCTTACTTTTTTCTTAGAGTTTAGCTCCTCCATTATTTCTAATGCAGTTTGCTCTTCTTCATCTTCATCTGAGAGTTCATTTACATCTGACTGCATATTTTCTTAGTTCTCACCTGGCACTCTTCTTGCCAGGTCCACAATTTCCTGGATCTGACTGTCTGTTGAGGGAAAACCTGAAAATTTATTCACTATACTGTACAGGCATAATTTTCTCCATCCTGACTTATGTCTTAGTCAATTCTCAATCCAGTGGTTGTATCAGATATATTTGGTGGTAACAACACAACCCTCACATTTGGGTTTAGACTCCAAGAGTTGAGTATGGCTGTGGAATTATCAAGAGTAAGAAGAATCTTGAATGAAAATGTAATTCTGACAAGGTACATCTTGACTGAAGGAATAAAATAAGTCTGGAACCAGTCAGTAAAAAGTGCCTCACTCTCCCACCATGTTTTGCTAGACTGCCAAATAACAGACGGTTTTGTCCACTTTTCAAGCACAGGGAATCGAGGGGTGATAAATGAGCTTGGACAGGATATTCACTTTTCGCTTTTAAATTTGATCTTGTGCAGCCTGTTGCACAGTAAACAAACACTTTTCCAGGTTTTCCACCTTCTTACACTTATAGTATGATAGTATTTTCTCTCTCTGATCATAAAGGCATTAATAGGGCATCTTTCTTTGTTTGTGCTCAGTCTAAATTCAGTAACTTTCCTGTCTTATTTATCTATATCGACCTACTTGACATGTTCTTCAGCAAGATACACTCAGGATTACTCATTACGCAAGCTCTTATCTTCACCTCATTGTCTCAAATTTAACAAATCATTTATTCTCTTAATACCAAATGCACGTCTCGTTCCCAAGACCTTTGCGCTACCTTTAAGCATATCTGTCACCACGTTTTCAAAGCTGGCATAGTTTCACGCGCAAACTTCTTGGAACCTTCAGCATCACGAGCATTTCTCTTTGGTCCATGGTTAATATCCTTGACAAGACAGAGTGATAAAAGGATAAATAAAATAGGGATATTTGCTGTTTGGAGTGACATCTGAACTGCGTATTTGTGCGCTCTGCAAAGACAGTGATTATTTTGAATGATGGTGAAAGTGTTTTTCTTTCTTTGGGTCACGCTGCCCTCGGTGGGGGATGGCCAGCATGTTGGAAAAAAAACATAGAGAGCTTGTTATAGGATATGTCCAGAAAGTAAGTGACCGTGTAGATGGGTATCAACACCCAGGAGCCAAGCCCGGCCTTTTCCAAAATAATGGCCTTCCCTAACAAAGGGATCAAGCTCAGTTGCCAAAATGTAATTGTCCCAGGACTTTATGGTTTAAGCTATGGTCATTTTCTCCGGGTAACCTTAGGAACAAAATTTCATTTGCAATATATTGATAATACAGTACACAGTAGACAAAATTTTAAGAGTCTGCTGTGTACTTTAATAATGTGCTGTATTAGTTCTACACCCCCAAAGAATGAGAGGTGAGCGAGGGGGGTAGAAAATGTATATAGGTGAGACTGAATGTGACTGTGTTATACCACCAAGGAAGATGGGCGAGTGGTCCATTATTTTTCTATAATTCATGTGAAGCACTATACAGTGGACCCCGCCTAACGAGCAAAATTCATTCCAGAAGCCTGCTCAAGTGCCATTACCGAACGAGTTTACTTCCTTAAGAAATAATGTACAGGTTAGTCTATTTCAGACCCCCCAAAAAAACACGTGCAAAGCACTTACGAAAATACACTTACATAAATGTTCGAGTTTGGGGATGACAAAACCGAGGACCACTGTACAGTCATCCCTCGGTTTTCAATTTAATCCGTTCAGATGGATCGGCTAAAACCAAAATCGGCAAAAACAAAACTATTTTCCCCCTAAGAAATAATGGAAATTCAATTAATCCGTTTCCCGAAACCCAGAAGTTTGGAAAAAAAAAATTGGGGGCCTTAAAGATAGATTTACATGCACAAATGAATGAACTGAATGTGGCATTACCTTTATTGAAGACTGATGTTCTGGATGGGGAGAGGGGAAAAGGGGGGAGAGAAGAGACCCCAATTTTTGGGAAAGGAACCTCCATAAGGACTCTAGGTACCAAGTCCTTATCCGGGGGACTTCCCGCATGCCTACCTCCTCCCCGCCTGCTACACTCCCTCCCTGCCTGCTACACTCCCTCCGTGCCTGCTACACTCCCTCCCCCCCTACACCCCGCCTGCTACCCCCCCCGCATACATGCTACACTCCCTACATACATTTCACCCCCGCATACCTGCTAATCCCCCATACCTGTTACACTCCCTGCATACATGCTACACCCCCCGCATACATGCTACACTCCCTGCATACATGTTACACTCCCTGCATACATGTTAACCCCCCGCATACATGCTAACCCCGCATACATGTTACACTCCCTGCATACATGCTACACTCCCCATACATGCACACTCCCTGCATGCATGCAAACCCCTGCAAAGTTACACTCCCTGCATACATGTTACACCCCCCGCATACCTCCCACTCCCTGCATACCTGTTACACCCCCCGCATACCACACTCCCTGCATACATGCTTTCCCTGCATGCATGCTACACCCCCCGCATGGCACCCCCCCGCATGCCTGCTACACCCCTGCATACCTGCTAACCCCCCGCATGCATGCTACACTCCCTGCATACCTGCTACACTTCCTGCATACCTGTTAACCCCTGCAAAAAAGCTAACCCCCGAATACATCACCCCCTGCATACATGCTACACCCCCCGCATACCCCCCTTTCCCCATGCATGCTACCCCGCATGCATGCAAACCCCCCCTGTATAGTACCCCCCCGCATGCCTGCAAATTCCCAAACCCCCTCGTTTTTCCCACTTTCATATATTTTTTCATTATTTTTTTCTTCCTTTCAAGTTTTCCCTACTTTTTTTACCAAAGAAGTGGCACTGGGATTTTTTTTCCCAGGGGATTTTTTTAGTAGCACACACAATAATAAAGGGCCCCAAAAAAAAATGAATTGTTAATAAAGTTTTTTTAAAAAACTCCTGGGGTGACACCAAGCGTAAACAATGCTAGACTGCGGACAAGGGGGGGGGAGGTGGGGTGGGGGCCTGGCCTTTTTTGGCGGGGCACTGGTGGACAGGTCCCATAGGGGCCAAAAACTAAAAAATGGGCAAAACAAGACAAATTTTCCTAAAAAAGCGGCAAAAACCAAAATGGGCGAAAACTGGGAAAAGGGAAACCAAGGGATGACTGAAATTACATAATTGTACTTTTCCGGGGTGCTCTTTAGGGGGGGGGGTCCACTGACACTATGGATTGTCTAGCACAAGGAAAGGTGGAGGATTATTCCTCCCCTACCAATAAGGAAAAAGCTAATCCCATTAACCAATTTTCCTCCCAGTGAGTGGTGCAGAAAGTGTAAAAGAGTGGGAGTAAAGGTTGGAAGAGGCAAAAGTTAGGAATGTGGGTAGATGCGATAGGGAAGGGGGAAAAAAAAAGGTGTCTGAGACAACATTACAATTGTGGAGAGGTTTCCTTTGGGGGGAAATGAATGATTAAAATTATTTTTTTTTGACCATTTCAATTGAGTAATTTTTTTTTTGGGCCCCCTTCATAATTTTAAACATTTACAATGATTTTATATAGTAAAAATTTTGTAGAAGTTAACCTTGATAGCCCAGTAAAAACAAACATTGTGACTTATTTCCATTGGGGGGCCTTTTTTTGTTATAATTACATAGTTGTATTTTTTTTTAGGGTTATAACATACTTTACACACAATCTGTAGACAGTTGAAATGTGGCAAATTTTAACAGAATATGGTCTTATTAATTTTATGTTGAATATTGTATATAAGCAAAATTTCAAAGGAGAAAAACCCCCTTGGAAAAGAAATAGGTAACACATGTATGGTATTTGTTTATACAGTGGTCCCCGAACAACACCCCGGGGAAACCAAAATTTTGAAGAAAATTGTGGGCTTTTTGGGGGAAAAATATTTTTGGGGGGGCCCCCAAAAAACTCCCGGAATTCCAAAAAAATTCCGTTGGTAAGGCACTTGATCAGGCTTTTTGGGGAAAATTTTTTTTACTGGGGGCCCCTGGGGGTTTTTTGCCAGCAGAGACCAGCTTCAACGGATCTGTGACTGAGGGGAACCCTTCAGACCTTTCTTTCTTATGTTTCATATTTCTGTCCATGTAGTTTCAAACTTTGCATTAATCAGTGTTTATGACACCTGTAAAATAGACAGTGGTCCCTCGGCCCAAAAAATTTTTTGAATGCTCCCCCAAAAACCATTACCGAAGAATTTATTTCCCTTTTTAAAAAATAATGTCACGAGGTTGTCTATTTCAGCCCCCCCAAAAAAACACTTCCAGCACTTAAGAAAATACACTTAAAAAATGTTCGATTTTTGGGAGAGAAAACCGGGGGACCACTGTACTGTTTTAAAAGGTCTTTCCTTTTCTGGGATGATGCCTCTTAGTCCTCAATAGTAAAAAAAAAGGAAACCATCCACCAGCAAACAGTGGAAAGTATTACATGGGTAAAGTGGGTTGTAATATAGTGGCACAACCCGACTTTTATAGTACTTTTTTGAATTTGAGGATCATGACATAACACATATAAGGAAACTAAATATTTTGTACCTACAGCAGAAGCCAGGGGAGGGATGTATAATATTTGAAAATTTTATCAGTGAGTTAAAAATTTTTTTTTAAAAATAAACATTTACAATAAATCATGTAAAAAAACATTAATAAGGGAAATTTTCCCCCAGAGTTCACACCTTGATTGGTAAAGGTTTTAGTTTTTATTATCTTTTTAAAAATTGAGATCCCCTTAATGTACTATTACAGTGCAAGGTGTTTTATAAACTTTTAAGGAGATGCTATGTGCCCATAACTTTTTAAATTTCATTTGCTTAATAATTCTATGAAAGTGCAACCTTTTATTTCTTTTTTTTTAACACAACCCTGTTTTGTCTTAAAATTAAACAGTGTTTTTACCATATTTTTTTTTTGGGCCATCCCATCTCATAGGCAGCGGGAAATGTGCAAATTCCATATTCCGTCAACCCAAAAACTGTTTTGTGATATAGTCATGCTTATTCTTTTTTTCTTTCCCGAAAAAAAACCTACCCAAATACAGTATAACACCATGTATCCAGAGTCTTTTTGTTCTGGGAACTCATTTTGAATGGGACATTTCTGCCTGGTCCCCATCTCATTTTTAAAAGGAAAAATTTTTTGGGGGTTCCGGTAGGGTCGTATTAGTTTTTGTTAGCACCGCTTGAAGCCTGAAGGGGGTGGGTATCTACCCACGCCCTTAACTTGATCCAGGTGTTTGTTTTCAAGCAGATGTGACAGGTTTTTACAAACAAGGATTTTTTTGCTATTTTTATTCAAAATTCA
>WNWK01017173.1:0-43034 GCA_009830355.1 Cherax destructor | reverse complement strand
CCGACACCTCCCTAATTAATCTGATGGATTACATGAGAAAACTGAAATGTCTATAGGGAACCTCATAGGAATGGTAACTTTAGACTTGCAAAAGGCCTTCGATACTGTCAACCACAATATATTATGTAAGAAACTTCAAGCTATTGGCATAGGTTCCACAGACTGGTTTAAGCCCTATCTTAACAATAGGAAACAAATTGTCAAAATCAACAAAACAGAATCAGAACCACTGCCGATAGCATGTGGAGTTCCCCAAGGTAGTATTCTGGGTCCCTTATTATTCCTGTGTTATGTAAATGACATGCCCATCAGTGCTCTGTTAGTGTCAGGTAAACACCCACAAGATATAGCTAATGTATTAACACTGGAACTGGAGTCCTGCAGCAAATGGTTAGTAGACAACAAACTATCGTTACATCTCGGGAAAACAGAAGCCATACTCTTTGGCACGAAATATAAACTGAGAAGGGTAAATAATTTTAATGTCAGGTGTAATGGGGAATCCATCACTTCAGTTTCCTCAGTAAAATATCTGGAAATCCCCTTTGACCTATGCATGTCAGGAGAATTGATATGGAACAGTGTAGTAAAGAAAGCGAATGCCAGACTGAAGTTCCTCTACAGACAAGCACAGTGTCTACCTACTGAGGCTCGCAGGACCCTATACAATGTCATATGGACTACGCTTGCTCTTCATGGTACTCTGCCTTGGCAAAAAAAAAAAAAAATGAAAGATAAGCTGTAAATCACCCAGAACAAAATGGTAAGATTCATCCTGGACCTGGGACCAAGAGAACATGTAGGCCAGGATGAATTACAACAATTGGATATGCTGAATATTGAAGACAAAGTAAAACAACTTAAACTGAATCAAGTTTATAAAATTGCTCACAAACAGTGTCCAGAATATCTTGCTGCCAATTTTGTCAAGGCTGGGAACCAAAGCAGTCATAGTACTAGGGGAAGAGAGCACAACTTTGTAGTTCCCACAGTCAGTGGCCAGGCTTCAAACACCTTTTATTGTACAGCAATAAAGGAATGGAACAGACTGCCTGCACATGTCAAAGCCAGTCATTCCATGAGCCAGTTCATGAAGAGATCCAAAAGGTACCTAATGAATGTAGCGACAGAAAGGGAGGAGAATAATTTTTTATTTTTTAGTTAACATACATGTAAATGTAAATAACTCTTTTTACCTTATTCCTAGTATATATTCTTTATATTATAAAAACATATATCTCCTTCGGTGTATAATATTAAGGTATTAAATGGACCCCAATGGAAATAAGTCACTCTGTCTGGCTTTTTTGGGTTATCCTAGGTTCTCTACACATATGCTGCTATGTATGATGATCTATGTAACTGTATTTGTGTATACCTGAATAAACTTACTTACTTACTAGAGAAACTAAAAAAGTAAGAGAGAATGGCAGAGAAGAGGAGCGGTAAAGAAGAGAGGGAGACACAACACAGCATGACTGAGTGGAGTCAGCAACACAGCATGACTGAGTGGAGTCAGCAACACAGCATGACTGAGTGGAGTTAGCAACACAGCATTACTGAGTGGAGTCAGCAACACAGCATGACTGAGTGTAGTCAGCAACACAGCATGACTGAGTGGAGTCAGCAACACAGCATGATTGAGTGGAGTCAGCAACACAGCATGACTGAGTGGAGTCAGCAACACAGCATGACTGAGTGGAGTTAGCAACACAGCATGATTGAGTGGAGTTAGCAACACAGCATGATTGAGTGGAGTCAGCAACACAGCATGATTGAGTGGAGTCAGCAACACAGCATGACTGAGTGGAGTTAGCAACACAGCATGACTGAGTGGAGTCAGCAACACAGCATGACTGAGTGGAGTTAACAACACAGCATGATTGAGTGGAGTTAGCAACACAGCATGATTGAGTGGAGTCAGCAACACAGCATGACTGAGTGGAGTCAGCAACACAGCATGACTGAGTGGAGTTAGCAACACAGCATGATTGAGTGGAGTTAGCAACACAGCATGACTGAGTGGAGTTAGCAACACAGCATGATTGAGTGGAGTCAACAACACAGCATGACTGAGTGGAGTTAGCAACACAGCATGACTGAGTGGAGTCAGTAACACAGCATGACTGAGTGGAGTCAGCAACACAGCATGATTGAGTGGAGTTAGCAACACAGCATGATTGAGTGGAGTTAGCAACACAGCATGATTGAGTGGAGTCAGCAACACAGCATGACTGAGTGGAGTCAGCAACACAGCATGATTGAGTGGAGTCAGCAACACAGCATGATTGAGTGGAGTCAGCAACACAGCATGATTGAGTGGAGTCAGCAACACAGCATGATTGAGTGGAGTTAGCAACACAGCATGATTGAGTGGAGTTAGCAACACAGCATGACTGAGTGGAGTCAGCAACACAGCATGACTGAGTGGAGTTAGCAACACAGCATGATTGAGTGGAGTCAGCAACACAGCATGACTGAGTGGAGTTAGCAACACAGCATGACTGAGTGGAGTCAGCAACACAGCATGATTGAGTGGAGTCAGCAACACAGCATGATTGAGTGGAGTCAGCAACACAGCATGACTGAGTGGAGTCAGCAACACAGCATGACTGAGTGGAGTCAGCAACACAGCATGATTGAGTGGAGTTAGCAACACAGCATGATTGAGTGGAGTCAGCAACACAGCATGACTGAATGGAGTCAGCAACACAGCATGATTGAATGGAGTCAGCAACACAGCATGACTGAGTGGAGTCAGCAACACAGCATGACTGAGTGGAGTCAGCAACGCAGCATGACTGAGTGGAGTCAGCAACGCAGCATGACTGAGTGGAGTCAGCAACGCAGCATGACTGAGTGGAGTCAGCAACACAGCATGACTGAGTGGAGTTAACAACACAGCATGATTGAGTGGAGTTAGCAACACAGCATGATTGAGTGGAGTCAGCAACACAGCATGACTGAGTGGAGTCAGCAACACAGCATGACTGAGTGGAGTTAGCAACACAGCATGATTGAGTGGAGTCAGCAACACAGCATGACTGAGTGGAGTTAGCAACACAGCATGACTGAGTGGAGTCAGCAACACAGCATGATTGAGTGGAGTCAGCAACACAGCATGATTGAGTGGAGTCAGCAACACAGCATGACTGAGTGGAGTGAGCAACGCAGCATGATTGAATGGAGTTAGCAACACAGCATGACTGAATGGAGTCAGCAACACAGCATGATTGAATCAAGTTAGCAACACAGCATGACTGAGTGGAGTCAGCAACACAGCATGATTGAGTGGAGTCAGCAACACAGCATGATTGAGTGGAGTCAGCAACGCAGCATGACTGAGTGGAGTCAGCAACGCAGCATGACTGAGTGGAGTCAGCAACGCAGCATGACTGAGTGGAGTCAGCAACACAGCATGACTGAGTGGAGTCAGCAACACAGCATGACTGAGTGGAGTCAGCAACACAGCATGATTGAGTGGAGTCAGCAACACAGCATGACTGAGTGGAGTCAGCAACACAGCATGACTGAGTGGAGTTAGCAACACAGCATGACTGAGTAAAGTCAGCAACACAGCATGACTGAGTGGAGTCAGCAACACAGCATGACAGAGTGAAGTCAGCAACACAGCATGACTGAGTGGAGTCAGCAACACAGCATGACTGAGTGGAGTTAGCAACACAGCATGACTGAGTGGAGTCAGCAACACAGCATGACTGAGTGGAGTCAGCAACACAGCATGACTGAGTGGAGTCAGCAACACAGCATGACTGAGTGGAGTCAGCAAGACGAGGCAGCAGAGGAAGACTTGATGGAAGAGAGTACAGATTCCTTGACCATAAAAAATGCCTTTGTCAAGAGTCCCTGGTGTAATACTGATCCACCTGGTGAACCACAGTCAATGGTGTAATACTGATCCACCTGGTGAACCACAGTCACTGGTGTAATACTGATCCACCTGGTGAACAACAGTCCCTGGTATAATACTGATCCACCTGGTGAACCACAGTCCTGGTATAATACTGATCCACCTGGTGAACCACAGTCCCTGGTGTAATACTGATCCACCTGGTGAACCACAGTCCCTGGTGTAATACTGATCCACCTGGTGAACCACAGTCACTGGTGTAATACTGATCCACCTGGTGAACCACAGTCCCTGGTGTAATACTGATCCACCTGGTGAACCACAGTCCCTGGTGTAATACTGATCCACCTGGTGAACCACAGTCCCTGGTGTAATACTGATCCACCTGGTGAACCACAGTCACTGGTGTAATACTGATCCACCTGGTGAACCACAGTCCTGGTTAATACTGATCCACCTGGTGAACCACAGTCACTGGTGTAATACTGATCCACCTGGTGAACCACAGTCCTGGTGTAATACTGATCCACCTGGTGAACCACAGTCCCTGGTGTAATACTGATCCACCTGGTGAACCACAGTCCTGGTGTAATACTGATCCACCTGGTGAACCACAGTCACTGGTGTAATACTGATCCACCTGGTGAACCACAGTCCTGGTGTAATACTGATCCACCTGGTGAACCACAGTCCTGGTATAATACTGATCCACCTGGTGAACCACAGTCACTGGTGTAATACTGATCCACCTGGTGAACCACAGTCCCTGGTGTAATACTGATCCACCTGGTGAACCACAGTCCCTGGTGTAATACTGATCCACCTGGTGAACCACAGTCACTGGTGTAATACTGATCCACCTGGTGAACCACAGTCCCTGGTGTAATACTGATCCACCTGGTGAACCACAGTCACTGGTGTAATACTGATCCACCTGGTGAACCACAGTCACTGGTGTAATACTGATCCACCTGGTGAACCACAGTCCCTGGTGTAATACTGATCCACCTGGTGAACCACAGTCCCTGGTGTAATACTGATCCACCTGGTGAACCACAGTCCCTGGTGTAATACTGATCCACCTGGTGAACCACAGTCACTGGTGTAATACTGATCCACCTGGTGAACCACAGTCACTGGTGTAATACTGATCCACCTGGTGAACCACAGTCACTGGTGTAATACTGATCCACCTGGTGAACCACAGTTCCTGGTGTAATACTGATCCACCTGGTGAACCACAGTCACTGGTGTAATACTGATCCACCTGGTGAACCACAGTCCCTGGTGTAATACTGATCCACCTGGTGAACCACAGTCACTGGTGTAATACTGATCCACCTGGTGAACCACAGTCCCTGGTGTAATACTGATCCACCTGGTGAACCACAGTCACTGGTGTAATACTGATCCACCTGGTGAACCACAGTCACTGGTGTAATACTGATCCACCTGGTGAACCACAGTCCCTGGTGTAATACTGATCCACCTGGTGAACCACAGTCACTGGTGTAATACTGATCCACCTGGTGAACCACAGTCCCTGGTGTAATACTGATCCACCTGGTGAACCACAGTCCCTGGTGTAATACTGATCCACCTGGTGAACCACAGTCACTGGTGTAATACTGATCCACCTGGTGAACCACAGTCCCTGGTGTAATACTGATCCACCTGGTGAACCACAGTCACTGGTGTAATACTGATCCACCTGGTGAACCACAGTCCTGGTGTAATACTGATCCACCTGGTGAACCACAGTCACTGGTGTAATACTGATCCACCTGGTGAACCACAGTCACTGGTGTAATACTGATCCACCTGGTGAACCACAGTCCCTGGTGTAATACTGATCCACCTGGTGAACCACAGTCACTGGTGTAATACTGATCCACCTGGTGTAATACTGATCCACCTGGTGAACCACAGTCCCTGGTGTAATACTGATCCACCTGGTGAACCCATCCGTGTACTGATCCATCCTGGTGTAATACTGATCCACCTGGTGAGACCACACCGTCCCTGGTGTAATACTGATCCACCTGGTGAACCACAGTCACTGGTGTAATACTGATCCACCTGGTGAACCACAGTCCTGGTGTAATACTGATCCACCTGGTGAACCACAGTCCTGGTGTAATACTGATCCACCTGGTGAACCACAGTCCTGGTGTAATACTGCAGTCCACCTGGTGAACCACAGTCCCTGGTGTAATACTGATCCACCTGGTGAACCACAGTCCTGGTGTAATACTCATCCACCTGGTGAACCACAGTCACTGGTGTAATACTGATCCACCTGGTGAACCACAGTCCTGGTGTAATACTGATCCACCTGGTGAACCACAGTCCCTGGTGTAATACTGATCCACCTGGTGAACCACAGTCCCTGGTGTAATACTGATCCACCTGGTGAATCACAGTCCCTGGTATAATACTGATCCACCTGGTGAACCACAGTCAATGGTGTAATACTGATCCACCTGGTGAACCACAGTCCCTGGTGTAATACTGATCCACCTGGTGAACCACAGTCCTGGTGTAATACTGATCCACCTGGTGAACCACAGTCCCTGGTTAATACTGATCCACCTGGTGAACCACAGTCCCTGGTGTAATACTGATCCACCTGGTGAACCACAGTCACTGGTGTAATACTGATCCACCTGGTGAACCACAGTCCCTGGTGTAATACTGATCCACCTGGTGAACCACAGTCCTGGTGTAATACTGATCCACCTGGTGAACCACAGTCACTGGTGTATCTGATCCACCTGGTGAACCACAGTCCCTGGTTAATACTGATCCACCGGTGAACCACAGTCCTGGTGTAATACTGATCACCTGGTGAACCCGTCAATGGTGTATCTGATCACCTGGAACACAGTCCCTGGTGTATCTGATCCACCTGGTAACCACAGTCCTGGTGTAATACTGATCCACCTGGTGAACCACGTCCTGGTGTACTGATCCACCTGGTAACCACAGTCCTGGTGTAATACTGATCCACCTGGAACCACAGTCCTGGTGTAATACTGATCCACCTGGTGAACCACAGTCCCTGGTGTAATCTGATACCTGGTGAACCACAGTCCTGGTGTAATACTGATCCACCTGGTGAACCACAGTCCCTGGTGTATACTGATCCACCTGGTGAACCACAGTCACTGGTGTAATACTGATCCACCTGGTGAACCACAGTCCCTGGTTAATACTATCACCTGGTGAACACAGTCCTGGTTAATACTGATCCACCTGGGAACCACAGTCACTGGTGTAATACTGATCCACCTGGTGAACCACAGTCCTGGTGTAATACTGATCCACCTGGTGAACCACAGTCCCTGGGTAACTGATCCACCTGGTGAACCACAGTCCCTGTGTAATACTGATCCACCTGGTGAACCACAGTCCTGTGTAATACTGATCCACCTGGTGAACCACAGTCACTGTGTAATACTGATCCACCTGGTGACCAGTCCTGGTGTAATCTGATCCACCTGGTGAACCACAGTCCCTGGTGTAACTGATCACCTGGTGAACCACAGTCCTGGTGTAATACTGATCCACCTGGTGAACCCAGTCACTGGTGTAATACTGATCCACCTGGTGAACCAATCCTGGTTAATACTATCCACCGGTGAACCACAGTCCTGGTTAATCTGATCCACCGGAACCACGTCCCTGGTGTAATACTGACCACCTGTGAACACAGTCCCTGGTTAATACTGATCACTGGTGAACCACGTCCTGGTGTAATACTGATCCACCTGGTGAACCACAGTCCCTGGTGTAATACTGATCCACCTGGTAACCACAGTCACTGGTGTAATACTGATCCACCTGGTGAACACAGTCACTGGTGTAATACTGATCCACCTGGTGAACCACAGTCCTGGTGTAATCGATCCACCTGGTGAACCACGTCCTGGTGTATCTGATCCACCTGGTGAACCACAGTCACTGGTGTAATACTGATCCACCTGGTGAACCACAGTCCTGGTGTAATCTGATCCACCTGGTAACACAGTCCTGGTTAATACTATCCACCTGGTGAACCACAGTTCTGGTGTAATCTGATCCACCTGGTGAACCACGTTCCTGGTGTAATACTGATCCACCTGGTAACCACAGTCCTGGTGTAATACTGATCCACCTGGTGAACCACAGTCACTGGTGTAACTGATCCACCTGGTAACCACGTCCTGGTGTAATACTGATCCACCTGGTGAACACAGTCCTGGTGTAATACTGATCCACCTGGTGAACCACAGTTCCTGTGTAATACTGATCCACCTGGTGAACCACAGTCCTGGTTAATACTGTCCACCTGGTGAACCACAGTCACTGGTGTAATACTGATCCACCTATTGAACCACAGTCACTGGTGTAATACTGATCCACCTGGTGAACCACAGTCCCTGGTATAATACTGATCCACCTGGTGAACCACAGTCACTGGTGTAATACTGATCCACCTTGTGAACCACAGTCACTGGTGTAATACTGATCCACCTTGTGAACCACAGTCACTGGTGTAATACTGATCCACCTGGTGAACCACAGTCACTGGTGTAATACTGATCCACCTGGTGAACCACAGTCACTGGTGTAATACTGATCCACCTGGTGAACCACAGTCACTAGTGTAATACTGATCCACCTGGTGAACCACAGTCACTGGTGTAATACTGATCCACCTGGTGAACCACAGTCACTGGTGTATTACTGATCCACCTGGTGAACCACAGTCACTGGTGTAATACTGATCCACCTGGTGAACCACAGTCACTGGTGTAATACTGATCCACCTGGTGAACCACAGTCCCTGGTATAATACTGATCCACCTGGTGAACCACAGTCACTGGTGTAATACTGATCCACCTGGTGAACCACAGTCACTGGTGTAATACTGACTGATCCACCTGGTGAACCACAGTCACTGGTGTAATACTGATCCACCTGGTGAACCACAGTCACTGGTGTAATACTGATCCACGTGGTGAACCACAGTCACTGGTGTAATACTGATCCACCTGGTGAACCACAGTCACTGGTGTAATACTGATCCACCTGGTGAACCACAGTCCCTGGTATAATACTGATCCACCTGGTGAACCACAGTCACTTGTGTAATACTGATCCTCCTGGTGAACCACAGTCACTGGTGTAATACTGATCCACCTGGTGAACCACAGTCACTGGTGTAATACTGATCCTCCTGGTGAACCACAGTCACTGGTGTAATACTGATCCACCTGGTGAACCACAGTCACTGGTGTAATACTGATCCTCCTGGTGAACCACAGTCACTGGTGTAATACTGATCCACCTGGTGAACCACAGTCACTGGTGTAATACTGATCCACCTGGTGAACCACAGTCCCTGGTGTAATACTGATCCTCCTGGTGAACCACAGTCACTGGTGTAATACTGATCCTCCTGGTGAACCACAGTCACTTGTGTAATACTGATCCTCCTGGTGAACCACAGTCACTGGTGTAATACTGATCCACCTGGTGAACCACAGTCACTGGTGTAATACTGATCCTCCTGGTGAACCACAGTCACTGGTGTAATACTGATCCACCTGGTGAACCACAGTCACTGGTGTAATACTGATCCACCTGGTCGATTAGTTAAAATGTGTTACGGAGTGACGAGGGGAGGGGCAGGAGCATCTTCAAACAGGTGGCTATGGGTGAGATGTGTCTGAACAATCCTCAATACACGGATTCATCTAAAAGTGATTCCTGTCAAACTCTGCATATATCACTGTTTCTGCAGATCCCACCCGGTTCAACACTAACCAAGAAAGCATATATGGTCATGAAGACAGTGTAAAGCAAGTCTGCTATAGAGTGGCCTTATAGCAGTCTTTTCCCCGGCATCTGCTCGTTCGTTTCCTAAGTCACCACCATGGCCCGGGCACCAACACAGCTCCACATGCTGAACACACGCCAGAGTCACAGTGATGAGAGAAGTAACAAGTGGCGTACCACAAAGGTAAATTCTCGGACCCACACTGTTATGATACATACGAAAATTACCTACTAATGGTAACAGACTTCTATATGGCAATGTCTGTGAATGACACAGACGTAATAACAGCAAAACAGAACTGCAAGATAACACAAAAAGACTTCAACAAGCAAAGTGATTGGTTTAGCAAGCCGATAATGGAAATAAACCCAGCCAATGAGAGGTAATTAGAACAAGTTCAAGAGGTAGCAGGGCAGAGGGGACAAGACCAAATGAGAAAGAGTCAACTCATGAGACCAGAGAGAGACAAGGAGGCAGGATGGACATCGAACCAAAACCTTTGCTGAGAATTACATAAACAACATCGATGACATGTGCAGAGGTATCAAATATATAAAACAGCCTTCATCAATGTGAACATGGAGTCAATCGCAGCATATGTGAGAAAAATACCTATATATTACCACTACTGTAGCACCACCACCACCACTAATGATTAGCAGCGCCCCTACCAATAAGTTATTGCTTCACCACACTGACCTTCCCTCCTATTGCAGCAATCACATTTACAATTCGTAGGTCGAAAAATATGCTGAAGCTCCCTACGTGTGGTCCAGAGGAAGCGCCGCCAGACACACGGTTCAGAGTGGCAGCCGTACAAGGCTGAGAGATGAAGGGGAAGCCCACAGCTGAACCCTGTACCAGAAACCTTATCAATGTTCACGTTAAGGTTCCTCCCACAGATTGATTCCACAGAGAAGAGGCAAGAGATCGATCCTACAGAAAAAGAGGCACAGGTCGATCTCAGAGAGAGGCAAGAGATCGTCCCACAGAGGAACCAGGAGAGGGGACTCCTACCTCAAGAAATGTATAAGAGACAATAGAATGAGGGGACCGGAAAGAAATATAAAATACAGCAGAAGAATATACGAAATGAAATGACTGGCATCTCCATCAGTGAGTGTCTCTTGCCCATGCAACCCAGCCAGCCTGTCTGCTGGCATATAACAAGTTATATTCCCACAATGTAACTACCACCTGTGTTGCTCCCACAATGTAACTACCACCTGTGGTTGTTCCCACAATGTAACTACCACCTGTGGTTGTTCCCACAATGTAACTACCATCTGTGTTGTTCCCACAATGTAACTACCATCTGTGTTGTTCCCACAATGTAACTACCATCTGTGTTGTTCCCACAATGTAACTACCATCTGTGTTGTTCCCACAATGTAACTACCATCTGTGTTGTTCCCTCAATGTAACTACCATCTGTGTTGTTCCCACAATGTAACTACCACATGTGTAGGTCCCACAATGTAACTATCACCTGTGTTGTTCCCAAAATGTAATTACCACCTGTGTTGTTCCCACAATGTAACTACCACCTGAGTTGTTCCCACAATGTAACTACCACCTGAGTTGTTCCCACAATGTAATTACCACCTGTGCTGTTCCCACAATGTAACTACCACCTGAGTTGTTCCCACAATGTAATTACCACCTGTGTTGTTCCCACAATGTAACTACCATCTGTGTTGCTCCCACAATGTAACTACCACCTGTGTTGTTCCCACAATGTAACTACCATCTGTGTTGCTCCCACAATGTAACTACCATCTGTGTTGTTCCCACAATGTAACTACCATCTGTGTTGTTCCCACAATGTAACTACCACCTGTGTTGTTCCCACAATGTAACTACCACCTGTGTTGTTCCCACAATGTAACTACCACCTGTGTTGTTCCCACAATGTAACTACCACCTGTGTTGTTCCCACAATGTAACTACCACCTGTGTTGTTCCCACAATGTAACTACCACCTGTGTTGTTCCACAATGTAACTACCACCTGTGTTGTTCCCACAATGTAACTACCACCTGTGTTGTTCCCACAATGTAACTACCACCTGTGTTGTTCCCACAATGTAACTACCATCTGTGTTGTTCCCACAATGTAACTACTACCTGTGTTGTTCCCACAATGTAACTACCACCTGTGTTGTTCCCACAATGTAACTACCACCTGTGTTGTTCCCACAATGTAACTACCACCTGTGTTGTTCCCACAATGTAACTACCACCTGTGTTGTTCCCACAATGTAACTACCACCTGTGTTGTTCCCACAATGTAACTACCACCTGTGTTGTTCCCACAATGTAACCACAGTTTAACTGTTATATACAATAAGGTATCAGCACACTACAGGTGTTTACATTAACAACAATAAGGTATCAGCACACTACAGGTGTTTACATTAACAACAATAAGGTATCAGCACACTACAGGTGTTTACACTAACAACAATAAGGTATCAGCACACTACAGGTGTTTACACTAACAACAATAAGGTATCAGCACACTACAAGTGTTTACACTAACAACAATAAGGTATCAGCACACTACAGGTGTTTACATTAACAACAATAAGGTATCAGCACACTACAGGTGTTTACACTAACAACAATAAGGTATCAGCACACTACAGGTGTTTACACTAACAATAAGGTATCAGCACACTACAGGTGTTTACACTAACAACAATAAGGTATCAGCACACTACAGGTGTTTACACTAACAACAATAAGGTATCAGCACACTACAGGTGTTTACACTAACAACAATAAGGTATCAGCACACTACAGGTGTTTACACTAACAACAATAAGGTATCAGCACACTACAGGTGTTTACACTAACAACAATAAAGTATCAGCACACTACAGGTGTTTACACTAACAACAATAAGGTATCAGCACACTACAGGTGTTTACACTAACAACAATAAAGTATCAGCACACTACAGGTGTTTACACTAACAACAATAAGGTATCAGCACACTACAGGTGTTTACACTAACAACAATAAGGTATCAGCACACTACAGGTGTTTACACTAACAACAATAAGGTATCAGCACACTACAGGTGTTTACACTAACAATAAGGTATCACCACACTACAGGTGTTTACACTAACAACAATAAGGTATCAGCACACTACAGGTGTTTACACTAACAACAATAAGGTATCAGCACACTACAGGTGTTTACACTAACAACAATAAGGTATCAGCACACTACAGGTGTTTACACTAACAACAATAAGGTATCAGCACACTACAGGTGTTTACACTAACAACAATAAGGTATCAGCACACTACAGGTGTTTACACTAACAACAATAAGGTATCAGCACACTACAGGTGTTTACACTAACAACAATAAAGTATCAGCACACTACAGGTGTTTACATTAACAACAATAAGGTATCAGCACACTACAGGTGTTTACATTAACAACAATAAGGTATCAGCACACTACAGGTGTTTACACTAACAACAATAAGGTATCAGCACACTACAGGTGTTTACACTAACAACAATAAGGTATCAGCACACTACAAGTGTTTACACTAACAACAATAAGGTATCAGCACACTACAGGTGTTTACATTAACAACAATAAGGTATCAGCACACTACAGGTGTTTACACTAACAACAATAAGGTATCAGCACACTACAGGTGTTTACACTAACAATAAGGTATCAGCACACTACAGGTGTTTACACTAACAACAATAAGGTATCAGCACACTACAGGTGTTTACACTAACAACAATAAGGTATCAGCACACTACAGGTGTTTACACTAACAACAATAAGGTATCAGCACACTACAGGTGTTTACACTAACAACAATAAGGTATCAGCACACTACAGGTGTTTACACTAACAACAATAAGGTATCAGCACACTACAGGTGTTTACACTAACAACAATAAGGTATCAGCACACTACAGGTGTACCAAAGTTTGATAAAATAAAATTAATATGATGTTTTTCGTTCTACGTCGTTAATTTGCTTGGCGAGGTTTCCATGACAACACCGTTGTAACATTTGTTGTGTACGCAACTTGTGGGGCCCCTACCACTGTTGTGAGGGAACCAGAAGCAACTTGTGGGGCCCCTACCACTGTTGTGAGGGACCCAGAAGACACTTGTGGGGCCCCTACCACTGTTGTGAGGGAACCAGAAGCAACTTGTGGGGCCCCTACAACTGTTGTGAGGGAACCATGGGCAACTTGTCGGGCCCCTACCACTGTTGTGAGGGAACCAGAAGCAACTTGTGGGGCCCCTACCACTGTTGTGAGGGACCCAGAAGCAACTTGTGGGGCCCCTACCACTATTGTGAGGGAACCAGAAGCAACTTGTGGGGCCCCTACAACTGTTGTGAGGGACCCAGAAGCAACTTGTGGGGCCCCTACCACTGTTGTGAGGGACCCAGAAGAAGCAACTTGTGGGGCTCCTACCACTGTTGTGAGGGACCCAGAAGAAGCAACTTGTGGGGCCCCTACCACTGTTGTGAGGGACCCAGAAGCAACTTGTGGGGTCCCTACCACTGTTGTGAGGTACCCAGAAGAAGCAACTTGTGGGGCCCCTACCACTGTTGTGAGGGACCCAGAAGAAGCAACTTGTGGGGCCCCTACCACTGTTGTGAGGGACCCAGAAGCAACTTGTGGGGTCCCTACCACTGTTGTGGGGATCCAGAAGAAGCAACTTGTGGGGCCCCTACCACTGTTGTGAGGGACCAGAAGCAACTTGAAGGGACCCCTACCACTGTTGTGAGGGACCCAGAAGCAACTTGAAGGAGCCCCTACCACTGAATTTTGTGAAACTACATGTACTCACCTAATTGTGGTTGCAGGGGTCGAGACTCAGCTCCTGGCCCCGCCTCTTCGCTGTCCGCTACTGGGTCTCTGCTCTCCCTGCTCCATGAGCTTTATCATACCTTGTCTTAAAACTATGTATGGTTCCTGCCTCCACTATATCGTTCGCTAGACTATTCCACTTCCTAACTACTCTATGGCTGAAGAAGTGCTTCCTAACATCCCTTTGACTCATCTGAGTCTTCAGCTTCCAGTTGTGTCCCCTTGTTTCTGTGTTCGATCTCTGGAACATCCTGTCACTATCTACCTTGTCAATTCCCCGCAGTATTTTGTATGTCGTTATCATGTCTCCTCTAACTCCTCTAGTTTTACATTGGTAAATAGTAACAAGATTACTTTAGTTTCACTCCCATCCTGTGACGGTATCACCTCCCATCCTGTCTGCCCCCTCCATCCTGTGGGCGGTGTCACCCCATACCCATCCTGTGTGCGTATCACAAGTCTCGATCACTGTGGGACTGCGCCTCAAACTGATCCTGATGCAATGGTGACTCAGTCTTTGCCTCATGGCATCCTTGAGGTATTCAAATGATGAGTCATGTGGTAGGCTGTGTCACTGTATTAGCTGACTGCCAGCTCTCTGTCCACTCGATCACTGTGACTGTCTGCCTCCCTGTCCTCATCATGACTGTCTGCCTCCGTCCTGATCACTGTGACTGTCGCCTCCGTCCTGATCACTGTGACTGTCTGCCTCCCGTCCCTGATCACTGACTTCTGCCTCCGTCCTGATCACTGTGACTGTCTGCCGCCCTGATCACTGTGATTCTGCCTCCGTCCCTGATCACTGACTGTCTGCCTCGTCCCTGATCACTGTGACTGTCGTCCGTCCCTGATCACTGTGACTCTGCTCCGTCCTGATCACTGTGCTGCTCCGTCCCTGATCACTGTGACTGTCTGCCTCCCGTCCCTGATCACTGTGACTGTCTGCCTCCCGTCCCTGATCACTGTGACTGTCTGCCTCCCGTCCCTGATCACTGTGACTGTCTGCCTCCGTCCTGATCACTGTGCGCCTCCGTCCTGATCACTGTGACTGTCTGCCTCCGTCCCTGATCACTGTGACTGTCTGCCTCCGTCCCTGATCACTGTGTCTGCCTCCGTCCCTGATCACTGTGACTGTCTGCCTCCGTCCTGATCACTGTGTCGACTCCGTCCCTGATCACTGTGACTGTCTGCCTCCCGTCCCTGATCACTGTGACTGTCTGCCTCCCGTCCCTGATCACTGTGACTGTCTGCCTCCCGTCCCTGATCACTGTGTCTGCCTCCCGTCCCTGATCACTGTGACTGTCTGCCTCCCGTCCCTGATCACTAAGACTGTCTGCCTCCCGTCCCTGATCACTGTGTCTGCCTCCCGTCCCTGATCACTGTGACTGTCTGCCTCCCGTCCCTGATCACTGTGTCTGCCTCCCGTCCCTGATCACTGTGTCTGCCTCCCGTCCCTGATCACTGTGTCTGCCTCCCGTCCCTGATCACTGTGACTGTCTGCCTCCCGTCCCTGATCACTGTGTCTGCCTCCCGTCCCTGATCACTGTGACTGTCTGTCTCCCGTCCCTGATCACTGTGTCTGCCTCCCGTCCCTGATCACTGTGCCTGCCGTCCCTGATCACTGTGCCTGTCTCCCCGTCCCTGATCACTGTGCTGCCTGTCCTGATCACTGTGCTCTGCCGTCCCTGATCACTGTGCCTGTCGTCCCTGATCACTGTGACTCTGCTCCGTCCCTGATCACTGTGCTGCCTCCTCCTGATCACTGTGACTGTCTGCCCGTCCCTGATCACTGTGCTGCCTCCGTCCCTGATCACTGTGCTGTGCCGTCCCTGATCACTGTCGCCTCCGTCCCTGATCACTGTGCCCTCCGTCCCTGATCACTTTTGCCTCGTCCTGATCACTGTGCTGCTCTGTCCCTGATCACTGTGCTGCCTCGTCCCTGATCACTGTGTCTGCCTCCGTCCCTGATCACTGTGACTGTCTGCCTCGTCCTGATCACTGTGTCTGCTCCGTCCCTGATCACTGTGCTCTGCTCCGTCCCTGATCACTGTGTCTGCTCCGTCCCTGATCACTGTGCCTGCGTCCTGATCACTGTGCTGTCGTCCCTGATCACTGTGCTCTGCCGTCCCTGCTGATCACTGTGCCTGTCCTGATCCGTGCCTCGTCCCTGATCACTGTGCTGCCTCGTCCCTGATCACTGTGCCTGTCGTCCCTGATCACTGTGCTGCTCCGTCCCTGATCACTGTGCCTGCTCGTCCCTGATCACTGTGCCTGCTCGTCCCTGATCACTGTGCCTGCTCGTCCCTGATCACTGTGCGCTCCGTCCCTGATCACTGTGCCTGTCGTCCCTGATCACTGTGCCTGTCGTCCCTGATCACTGTGCCTGCCGTCCTGATCACTGTGCCTGTCCGTCCCTGATCACTGTGCCTGTCGTCCTGATCACTGTGTCTGCGTCCCTGATCACTGTGCCTGTCGTCCTGATCACTGTGCCTGCGTCCCTGATCACTGTGCCTGCGTCCCTGATCACTGTGCCTGCGTCCTGATCACTGTGCCTGTCCCTGATCACTGTGCCTGCTCGTCCCTGATCACTGTGCCTGTCGTCCCTGATCACTGTGCCTGCCGTCCCTGATCACTGTGCCTGCGTCCCTGATCACTGTGCCTGCGTCCCTGATCACTGTGCCTGCCGTCCCTGATCACGCTGCGTCCCTGATCACTGTGCCTGCCGTCCCTGATCACTGTGCCTCCGTCCCTGATCACTGTGCCTCCGTCCCTGATCACTGTGCCTGCCGTCCCTGATCACTGTGCCTCCGTCCCTGATCACTGTGCCTGCCGTCCCTGATCACTGTGCCTGCCGTCCCGATCACTGTGCCTGTCGTCCCTGATCACTGTGCCTAGCCGTCCCTGATCACTGTGCCTGCCGTCCCTGATCACTGTGCCTCCGTCCCTGATCACTGTGCCTGCCGTCCCTGATCACTGTGCCTGCCGTCCCTGATCACTGTGCCCTGCTCGTCCCTGATCACTGTGCCTGCGTCCTGATCACTGTGCCGTCCCTGATCACTGTCTCCTGATCACTGTGCCTGCTCGTCCCTGATCACTGTGCCTGTCGTCCCTGATCACTGTGCCTGCCGTCCCTGATCACTGTGCTGCTCGTCCCTGATCACTGTGCCTCCGTCCCTGATCACTGTGCCTCGTCCTGATCACTGTGCCTGCCGTCCCTGATCACTGTGCCTGCCGTCCCTGATCACTGTGCTGCTCGTCCCTGATCACTGTGCCTCCGTCCTGATCACTGTGCCTGTCACGTCCCTGATACTGTGCCTGCTCGTCCCTGATCACTGTGCCTGCTCGTCCCTGATCACGCTGTCGTCCTGCTCGTCCCTGATCACTGTGCTGCCCCGATCATGTGCTCGTCCCTGATCACTGTGCCTACCGTCCCTGATCACTGTGCCTACGTCCTGATCCTCCGTCCTGTCTGCCGTCCTGATCACTGTGCCTGCGTCCCTGATCACGTGCCGCTCCTGATCACTGTGCCTGTCGTCCCTGATCACTGTGCCTGTCGTCCTGATCACTGTGTCTGTCGTCCTGATCACTGTGCCTGCCGTCCCTGATCACTGTGCCTGTCGTCCCTGATCACTGTGCCTGTCGTCCCTGATCACTGTGCCTGTCGTCCCTGATCACTGTGCCTGCCGTCCCTGATCACTGTGCCTGTCGTCCCTGATCACTGTGCCTGTCGTCCCTGATCACTGTGCCTGTCGTCCCTGATCACTGTGCCTGTCGTCCCTGATCACTGTGCCTGTCGTCCCTGATCACTGTGCCTGTCGTCCCTGATCACTGTGCCTACCGTCCCTGATCACTGTGCCTCCGTCCCTGATCACTGTGCCTGTCGTCCCTGATCACTGTGCTGTCCGTCCCTGATCACGTGCCTGCCGTCCTGTCACTGCCTGCCGTCCCTGATCACTGTGCCTGCCGTCCCTGATCACTGTGCCTACCGTCCCTGATCACTGTGCCTACCGTCCCTGATCACTGTGCCTACCGTCCCTGATCACTGTGCCTGCCGTCCCTGATCACTGTGCCTGCCGTCCCTGATCACTGTGCCTGCCGTCCCTGATCACTGTGCCTACCGTCCCTGATCACTGTGCCTGCCGTCCCTGATCACTGTGCCTACCGTCCCTGATCACTGTGCCTGCCGTCCCTGATCCACTGCAGTAATCTGCCTCTTCGTCCTCCCTGTTCTTCTCATTCCTGGATTATTCTCTCTTGTAATATTATATAAATGTTTTCCTTCAGTCCAAGAAGATACACTGCACTAACTCCTGTCTTTCTTGTTTGACCTCTCTATGCAAACAGTTTGTTTGACCTCTCTATGCAAACAGTTTGTTTGATCTCTCTAAGCAAGCAGTTTGTTTGACCTCTCTAAGCAAGCAGTTTGTTTGACCTCTCTATGCAAACAGTTTGTTTGACCTCTCTAAGCAAGCAGTTTGTTTGACCTCTCTATGCAAACAGTTTGTTTGACCTCTCTAAGCAAGCAGTTTGTTTGATCTCTCTAAGCAAACAGTTTGTTTGACCTCTCTAAGCAAGCAGTTTGTTTGACCTCTCTAAGCAAACAGTTTGTTTGACCTCTATGCAAGCAGTTTGTTTGACCTCTCTAAGCAAACAGTTTGTTTGACCTCTATGCAAGCAGTTTGTTTGACCTCTCTAAGCAAGCAGTTTGTTTGACCTCTCTAAGCAAACAGTTTGTTTGATCTCTCTAAGCAAGCAGTTTGTTTGACCTCTCTAAGCAAACAGTTTGTTTGACCTCTATGCAAGCAGTTTGTTTGACCTCTCTAAGCAAGCAGTTTGTTTGACCTCTCTAAGCAAACAGTTTGTTTGATCTCTCTAAGCAAACAGTTTGTTTGATCTCTCTAAGCAAACAGTTTGTTTGACTTCTATGCAAGCAGTTTGTTTGATCTCTCTAAGCAAACAGTTTGTTTGACCTCTATGCAAGCAGTTTGTTTGACCTCTCTAAGCAAGCAGTTTGTTTGACCTCTCTAAGCAAACAGTTTGTTTGATCTCTCTAAGCAAGCAGTTTGTTTGACCTCTCTAAGCAAGCAGTTTGTTTGACCTCTCTAAGCAAGCAGTTTGTTTGACCTCTCTAAGCAAGCAGTTTGTTTGACCTCTCTAAGCAAGCAGTTTGTTTGACCTCACAAAGCAAGCAGTTTGTTTGACCTCTCTAAGCAAGCAGTTTGTTTGACCTCTCTAAGCAAGCAGTTTGTTTGACCTCACAAAGCAAGCAGTTTGTTTGACCTCTCTAGGCAAGCAGTTTGTTTGACCTCTCTAAGCAAGCAGTTTGTTTGACCTCTCTAAGCAAGCAGTTTGTTTGACCTCTCTAAGCAAGCAGTTTGTTTGACCTCTCTAAGCAAGCAGTTTGTTTGACCTCTCTAAGCAAGCAGTTTGTTTGACCTCTCTAAGCAAGCAGTTTGTTTGACCTCTCTAAGCAAGCAGTTTGTTTGACCTCTCTAAGCAAGCAGTTTGTTTGACCTCTCTAAGCAAGCAGTTTGTTTTGATATCTGAAGTGCTGTGGCTGTGTGCATAATTCACTAATACAAAATAAATACAATACAAAGTCAAAGATAAAATTAACAAACATTAAACTACCAGCGTAAAACACAAATAAATACTATCATATGTTACCAAGTTAAAGACAAAAAAGCATCAATCAAACTCCCATTTAACTCTTAATCAAAGAAGATTCTCCTATACGGCCAGCGAAGAGGCGGGGCCAGGAGCTACGAATCGACCCCTGCAACTACAAATAGGCGAGTACAAACAGGTGAGTACTGATATAGATAAAAAAAAAAAAGCTATGACAAGGCGCAAGTCGTGTGAAAACACTTAAAATGTGTTGCAAGGTCAGGAAGAGTAAAGAGGCGGGTGCTGGCGAGATGCTGTGCACGATCTGTAATCACCAGAGATTCATCTTAAGTGATGGATGATCCTTGTTGGAGGAGGGAGGGGGAGGAGGGGCGAAGGGAGGGGGAGGAGGGGGAGGAGGGGGAGGAGGGGGACAAACACCTATATCCGACCTAAAAAAAAAAACATATCTGACCTGACCTTGTATGTGTGTAGGCCTTGTATGTATGATTGTATATTCCATCACACAGCATGATTGTATACTCCACACAGTATGATTGTATACTCCAGCACACAGGATTGTATACTCCATCACACAGTATGATTGTATACTCCATCACACAAGATGATTGTATACTCCATCACACAAGATGATTGTATACTCCATCACACAGGATGATTGTATACTCCATCACACAAGATGATTGTATACTCCATCACACAAGATGATTGTATACTCCATCACACAGGATGATTGTATACTCCATCACACAAGATGATTGTATACTCCATCACACAGTATGATTGTATACTCCATCACACAAGATGATTGTATACTCCATCACACAAGATGATTGTATACTCCATCATACAAGATGATTGTATACTCCATCACACAAGATGATTGTATACTCCATCACACAGTATGATTGTATACTCCATCACACAAGATGATTGTATACTCCATCACACAGTATGATTGTATACTCCATCACACAGGATGATTGTATACTCCATCACACAGGATGATTGTATACTCCATCACACAAGATGATTGTATACTCCATCACACAATATGATTGTATACTCCATCACACAGGATGATTGTATACTCCATCACACAGGATGATTGTATATTCCATCACACAGTATGATTGTATACTCCATCACACAATATGATTGTATACTCCATCACACAGGATGATTGTATACTCCATCACACAGTATGATTGTATACTCCATCACACAAGATGATTGTATACTCCATCACTCAATATGATTGTATACTCCATCACACAGGATGATTGTATACTCCATCACACAGGATGATTGTATACTCCATCACACAGGATGATTGTATACTCCATCACACAGGATGATTGTATACTCCATCACACAAGATGATTGTATACTCCATCACACAGGATGATTGTATACTCCATCACACAGAATGATTGTATACTCCATCACACAAGATGATTGTATACTCCATCACACAGGATGATTGTATACTCCATCACACAAGATGATTGTATACTCCATCACACAGGATGATTGTATACTCCATCACACAGGATGATTGTATACTCCATCACACAGGATGATTGTATACTCCATCACACAGGATGATTGTATACTCCATCACACAGTATAATTGTATACTCCATCACACAGTATGATTGTATACTCCATCACACAGTATGATTGTATACTCCATCACACAGTATGATTGTATACTCCAGCATACAGTATGATTGTATACTCCAGCACACAGTATGATTGTATACTCCATCACACAGTATGATTGTATACTCCAGCACACAGTATGATTGTATACTCCATCACACAGTATGATTGTATACTCCATCACACAAAATGATTGTATACTCCATCACACAAGATGATTGTATACTCCATCACACAGGATGATTGTATACTCCATCACACAAGATGATTGTATACTCCATCACACAGTATGATTGTATACTCCATCACACAGGATGATTGTATACTCCATCACACAGGATGATTGTATACTCCATCACAGGATGATTGTATACTCCATTACACACGATGATTGTATATTCCATCATTCTGGGCTGTACATGTCCATCACTCTGGGTTGTACATGTCCATCACTCTGGGTTGTACATTCCATCACTCTGGGTTGTACATTCCATCACTCTGGGTTGTACATTCCATCACTCTGGGTTGTACATTCCATCACTCTGGGTTGTACATTCCATCACTCTGGGTTGTACATTCCATCACTCTGGGTTGTACATTCCATCACTCTGGGTTGTACATTCCATCACTCTGGGTTGTACATTCCATCACTCTGGGTTATACATTCCATCACTCTGGGCTGCACATTCCATCACTCTGGGTTGTACATTCCATCACTCTGGGTTGTACATTCCATCACTCTGGGTTGTACATTCCATCACTCTTGGTTGTACATTCCATCACTGGGTTGTACATTGCATCACTCTGTGCTGTACATTGCATCACTCTGGGTTGTACATTCCATCACTCTGGGTTGTACATTACATCACTCTGGGTTGTACATTACATCACTCTGGGTTGTACATTACATCACTCTGGGTTGTACATTCCATCACTCTGGGTTGTACATTGCATCACTCTGGGTTGTACATTCCATCACTCTGGGTTGTACATTCCATCACTCTGGGTTGTACATTACATCACTCTGGGTTGTACATTCCATCACTCTGGGTTGTACATTGCATCACTCTGGGTTGTACATTCCATCACTCTGGGTTGTACATTCCATCACTCTGGGTTGTACATTGCATCACACAGGATGGGTGTCATACAGACTGTCAGGATGACTTGGGGAACGTCAGTAAGGTGATCAGGATATACTAACGTCTTAAATTAGGTATTCAGTAACTAGGGCAGCGTCAAGTGCTTCCTTATAGCAGAGCTCCACTGACTCTTGTTTGGCCATTGTCATTATGTTCATGATGGTTTATCTCACTCACGGGAGAAAAGGAATCCATGATGATTGGTATGTGGCAAAAGCTGGATGCCAGCAATAACAGAACCGCCCCAACTATGCAGATCCTCCAGGCAGACAAAAGCGACCAGATGGAATGATCTAGCAGGCCTGAACAGGTGGTGTGGGACTATACATGTTCATCCACATGTGGGGCTACACATGTTCATCCACATGTGGGGCTACACATGTTCATCCACATTTGGGGCTACACATGTTCATCCACATGTGGGGCTACACATGTTCATCCACATGTGGGGCTACACATGTTCATCCACATGTGGGGCTACACATGTTCATCCACATGTGGGGCTACACATGTTCATCCACATGTGGGGCTACATGCTAACTTCCCTATGGGAAGTTAGCATGGGAAATCGACCTATGGTCAGGTCAATTTCCCGGTGTGTGTGTGTGTACTCACCTAATTGTACTCACCTAATTGCGGTTGCAGGGGTCGAGACTCAGCTCCTAGCCCCGCTTCTTCGCTGTCCGCTACTGGGTCTTTGCTCTCCCTGCTCCATGAGCTTTATCATACCTTGTCTTAAAACTATGTATGGTTCCTGCCTCAACCTGGAAGATTCTGGAGGGACTGGTCCCTAATATGCACACAGAAATCACTCCATACGAAAGCGAAAGACTTGGCAGACGGTGCAACGTACCCCCAGTGAAAAGTAGGGGCGCCACTGGTACACTAATAGAAAACACAATAAGTGTCCGGGGCCCAAGACTGTTCAACAGCCTCCCACCAGCCATAAGGGGCATTACCAGTAGACCTCTGGTTGCCTTCAAGAGGGAGCTGGACAGATACCTAAAGTCAGTGCCAGATCAGCCGGGCTGTGATTCGTACTTTGGACTACGTGCAGCCAGCAGTAACAGCCTCGTTGATCAGGCCCTGATCTACCGGGAGGCCTGGTCATAGACCGGGCCGCGGGGACGTCGTGTGTGTGTGTGTGTGTGTGTGTGTGTGTATGTGTGTGTGTGTGTGTGTGTGTGTGCGTGCGTGTACTCACCTAATTGTGGTTGCAGGGGTCGATCCATAGTCCCTTGCCCCGCCTCTTCACTGGTGTGTGTATAGTGCCTGTGTGTGCTTGCGTTGAAGTATACGAGAATGTTGCAGTGAGGAGACTGGAGGCAGTACAGATGTATAAGAGATGAATGTGCAGTGCGAATATTACGCAGAGGAAATGGAGTAAAGAAGTCAGAAGTTGGTGTAGAGTTACGAAAGTGGAGAGAACAGAGGGACTGTTGAGACAGTTCGGTCATACAGTACGCAGCAAGTGAGAGTGAGGTCCTGCTTCTCCAGGAGGAAATTAGGAGGCTGAAGGTTCACCTCAATGGGTTTGGAAGTGAGAGTCAGGTGTCCGGAGTGGTGGACGGGAATAGGAATACCAGCAGTGAGGGGCAGTCTGTCACTCCCTGCGAGGAGGGTGAGGAAGTAAAGGCTACCAGGAGTGAGGTCTCAAGTGGCGAGTGGTTTCCAGTAATGGGAGGAGCATCAAAATAAGGAAAGTTAAGAGAGAAGATTTGAAGGTAGGAAATCGCTTCTCTGTTCTTCAGGATGAGTGTACTCCAGTGGCCAGTGAAGGTAAAGGTACTACTTTCCCTGCTAATAGAGGTAAGCGAATTCTTGTGGTAGGTGACTCACAGGTAAGATATATGGACCGTGCATTCTATAATAGAAATAAGAAGGTGAGAGAGAGGGTGTGCTTCCCTGGAGCTGGTGTTGGTGACATAGTCAAAAGGTAATGGGGACAAGCCCATTATCTGTCTCAGTGCTGGTGGAAATGATATTGGGAAGGGTAGGAGAGAAGAGCTGCTAGATAAGTACAGGTCAGCTATAGTGCTAATTAAGTCTAAGGGAGGGGTCCCAATTATATGTAGCATCTTGCCTAGAAGGGGAGTGGGAAATGAATGGTTGTCTAGGGCAATTGGTGTAAATTGCTGGCTAGACAGATACTGCAAAGAACTTGCAATCCCATTCATTGACAACTGGGACAACTTTTATGGCAAACATGATATGTATGCAAGGGATGGGGTACATCTCTCTGGGACAGGGGTGGAAGCACTTGCCAACTCGATCGAGAGGGCCATTGCTGACATGCCTAGGATTTTAAACTGATAGAGGATAGAGGTATGGGTGTGTGTGGGAAACAGTCAGTTTGCAACACTAGGGCTGAAAACTGTAAGTGTATAAAAGAAATTCATCATAAAGTTACAAATAAAGACAATGGCTCAGGTCAACAAACAAAGAGAAACAGCAGAGGGAAACAAGAGACTAGCTCCCTTAAGGTTTACTATACTAATAGCAGGAGTGTAAGAAATAAGATAGATGAGCTAAAATTAATTGCAAATGCAGGAAACATAGATATTATTGCTATAACAGAGACTTGGCTCAATCTCAAAGATAGAGAGTTGCCTTCTGAATGTCACATACAAGGCTATAAATTATTCCACACTGATAGGGTCAACAGGAAGGGTGGTGGAGTAGCGATGTATGTCAGAGACAATTTAAATTGTTGTGTTAGACAAGATATAAAATTAGAATCGTCAGCCACTGAATCTGTTTGGTTACAGCTTCTTGAGGGCCGTGTAAAACTTATCTTGGGTGTGATTTACAGGCGCCCAAATCTTGATAGGGAGTGCAGTAAACTTCTATGGGATGAAATTCGTAAGGCATCTACATACGAAAATGTTGTGCTAATGGGAGATTTCAACTTTAGACAAATTGACTGGAGCAATTTGACAAAAAATTTAGAGTCAAGTGAATTTCTTGATACGATTCAGGTTTGTTTTTTGAAACAGTTGGTGACAGAACCAACTAGAGGAAATAACCTGCTAGTCTTGGTTCTTGCCAGTAGGGAATCGCTAATTAATAATCTTGAGGTTAATGATGAGCTTGGGGAAAGTGATCACAAATCACTCAGTTTTAATATATCATGGAATTACCCTAATAATGGCAATCAAGTCTCTGTCCCTGACTTCCGCCTGGCTGATTTCATAGGACTGAAAAATTACCTGGGTGGGCTGAACTGGAATGACCTGACAGTGGGTCAGGTAGGTGGTGATTGCCAATATGACGTTTTCCAGAGAATAGTTCTAGCTGCTCAGACAACTTATGTTTCTAATAGGGAAATCAGATCAAACAAAAATTATCCTAAATGGATGAACAATAGATTAAAACATCTCATTGGTCAAAAGAGAGGCATATATAGGCGAATCAAAAGAGGAGAGGGGCAATTAAGTAATCAATATATTCAGTTAAAGAGAGAAATAAAAAAGGGAATAAGGAAAGTAAAAAGAGACTATGAGGTTAAAGTTGCAAGAGAATCGAAGACTACCCCAAAAGGATTTTTTCAGGTATACAGAAGTAAGATTAGGGACAAGATAGGCCCACTCAAAAGTTACTCAGGTCAGTTCACCGTCAGTGATAAGGAAATGTGTAGAATTTTTAACACTTACTTCTTCTCAGTTTTTACACAGGAAGATACTAGCGATATTCCAGAAATAATAAATTATATAGAACAGGACGATAGTAAACTATGCACGATTATGGTCACAAGTGACATGGTCCTTAGACAAATAGATAAATTAAAACCTAACAAATCCCCAGGCTCTGATGAACTGTATGCAAGGGTTCTAAAGGAATGTAAAGAGGAGCTTAGCAAACCTATGGCTAATCTTTTCAACATATCACTGCAAACTGGCATGGTGCCAGATAAGTGGAAAATGGCAAATGTAATACCTATTTTCAAAGCAGGTGACAGGTCCTTAGCTTCGAACTATAGACCAATAAGCCTAACCTCCATAGTGGGAAAATTTATGGAATCAATAATTGCGGAGGCAATTCGTAGCCATCTTGAAAAGCACAAATTAATCAACGAATCTCAGCACGGTTTTACAAAAGGGCTTTCCTGCCTTACAAATTTAATAATTTTTTTCACTAAGGTATTTGAGACGGTAGATCATGGTAATGAATATGATATTGTGTATATGGACTTCAGTAAGGCTTTTGATAGAGTCCCACATCAGAGACTATTGAGGAAACTTAAGGCACACGGAATAGGAGAAATTTTTTCCTGGATAGAGGCATGGTTGACAAATAGGCAGCAGACAGTTTGCATAAATGGGGAGAAATCAGAGTGGGGAAGCGTCACGAGCGGTGTACCACAGGGGTCAGTATTGGGCCCCTTGTTGTTCACAATCTACATAAACGACATAGATGAAGGAATAAATAGCAACATAAGCAAGTTTGCCGATGACACCAAAATAGGCCGTCCAATTCATTTAAATGAGGACATTAGAGCACTCCAGGAAGATTTGAATAGACTGATGCAGTGGTCGGAGAAGTGGCAGATGCAGTTTAATATAGATAAATGCAAAGTTCTAAATATTGGACAAGACAATAACCATGCCACATATAAACTAAATAATGTAGATCTTAATACTACTGATTGTGAAAAGGATTTAGGAGTTCTGGTTAGCAGTAATCTAAAACAAGACAACAGTGCATAAGTGTTCGCAATAAAGCGAACAGAATCCTTGGCTTCATATCAAGAAGCATAAATAATAGGAGTCCTCAGGTTGTTCTTCAACTCTATATATCCTTGGTTAGGCCTCATCTAGATTATGCTGCACAGTTTTGGTCACCGTATTACAGAATGGATATAAATGCTCTGGAAAACGTACAAAGGAGGATGACTAAGTTGATTCCATGTATCAGAAATCTTCCCTATGAGGATAGACTGAGGGCCCTGAATCTGCACTCTGTAGAAAGGCGTAGAATTAGGGGGGATATGATTGAGGTGTATAAATGGAAAACAGGAATAAATAAAGGGGATGTAAATAGCGTGCTAAAAATGGCTAGTATTGACAGGACTCGCAGCAATGGCTTTAAGTTGGATAAATTCAGATTCAGGAAGGATATAGGAAAGCATTGGTTTGGTAATAGAGTTGTCGATGAGTGGAACAAACTCCCGAGTACAGTTATAGAGGCTAAAACGTTGTGTAGTTTTAAAAATAGGCTAGATAAATATATGAGTGGGTGCGGGTGGGTGTGAGTTGGTCCTGACTAGCTTGTGCTATTAGGTCAGATACCGTGCTCCTTCCTTAAGTGAATGTAACCTGACCTGGTGGGTCGGGGCATAGGCTTAAGCCAGTGGGAGACTTGGACCTGCCTCGCATGGGCCAGTAGGCCTGCTGCAGTGTTCCTTCTTTCTTATGTTCTTAAGACAGAGCAAGTGTACAAGTGTGAGGTGCATGGAAGGGATGGGTACGTCCCAAGACGAGTTGCTGAAGGTAAGGTGTGGTGGTTATTAAGTGGTAGGGACACACACTCTCTTGTATTAAAATGCACCAAAGTGATTAGGCCACTTACCTTTATTACCCCACCTCCTCTACCCCCGCCCACCCTTTTCCCATATTTCCATCCTTACCCATCCTTCTTCCTTACCCATCCTTCTTCCTTACCCATCCTTCTTCCTTACCCATCCTTCTTCCTTACCCATCCTTCTTCCTTACCCATCCTTCTTCCTTACCCATCCTTCTTCCTTACCCATCCTTCTTCCTTACCCATCCTTCTTCCTTACCCATCCTTCTTCCTTACCCATCCTTCTTCCTTACCCATCCTTCTTCCTTGCCCTTCTTACCAAAGCTCTGGTCAGAACTCGGTACTCGCACATTCCTGCTGCCACGTTGGATCAGAGTGTACATTACAGTACGAACACGCGAAGAATAAATTGCAGAGGATTATGTTCAAGGTCACACCGAGGCTATCGTCTGAGAACTACCTACAACAAGGCCCCTCTTATACAGCAGGTTTGGTCCCAAGCTACTCTTGTAAAGTAAAAATCGCTGTAAAGTGAAACATGGGCGGGAGCGCGGGCGCCCCCTCCCTCCTTTTTTCCCCCCCCCTTTTCCATTTTCAAATGCATATAAAAGGGTGATAACATGTTTATACTATCATATATTACGCGAACAATAAAGCTAAACCTAAAAAAATGCTTATAGTGAGTGGTGGATATATTAATTGTAGGAAATCTGAATAAATAATGAGTATAATTAAAAACTGTTGCATTAGCGAAAAGCTGTAAAGCGAAGCGCTGTAAATCGGGGCCCTCCTGTACTTCTGTCTAGAATAAGGACTAATGTGTATCATGTAGGTATATGATTCAAAGATAGAAAAGCAGAAGGCTCTTCCTCCTCTACGCCCTCTGGCCACTGCCTGTATGAAAACGGGGAGAAAATATACGATACAATATTGGAAAATAATGGCATGGATTTAAGAAGAGAATGTAGATGAATGGTTGAGAGAACCCATAAGTTGATAAGTTAGACACTTGAACAACACTTGGGATCATTATCGTGCAAACGTTTCGTCACACAGTGGCTTCATCAGTCCAGTACAAACAATGGTGAAGATCAGCAGTTGAGGTAGTCAGTCCCTCAACCTAGAGTCGACTCCAGGTGAGGGACTGATTACCTCAAACTCCTTCTGATCTTCACCATTCTTCTCTGTATTGGACTGATGAAGCCACTGTGGGGCGAAACGTTTCCACTAATGAAGATACCCAAGTGTTACCATGTGTCTAATTTACAGGAGAGAAGGAAGTGGATGGAAGATATGGAGTTAAACTAACCTGGTAACTTAGGTAGTGTTACTGTCATCACTACTGGTGTTACTGTCATCACTAATGAGTGTTACTGTCATCACTACTGACAATGTGTTACTGTCATCACTACTGGTGTTACTGTCATCACTACTGGTAGTTACTAGTCATCACTACGGGAGTAGTTTACTGTCATCACTACTGGTGTTACTGTCATCACTACTGGTGTTACTGTCATCACTACACGATCGGTGTTACTGTCATCACTACTGGTGTTACTGTCATCACTACTGGTGTTACTATCACTCTGGTGTTACTGTCATCACTACTGGTGTTACTGGTGTACTATCACTACTGGTGTTACTGTCATCACTACTGGTGTTACTGTCATCACTACTGGTTGTTACTAGTCATCACTACTGGTGTTACTGTCATCACTACTGGTGTTACTGTCATCACTACTAGTGTTACTGTCATCACTACTGGTGTTACTGTCATCACTACTGGTGTTACTGTCATCACTACTGGTGTTACTGTCATCACTACTGGTGTTACTGTCATCACTCACACTATGGTGTTACTGATCATCACTACTGGTGTTACTGTCATCACTACTGGTGTTACTGTCATCACTACTGGTGTTACTGTCATCACTACTGGTGTTACTGTCATCACTACTGGTGTTACTGTCATCACTACTGGTGTTACTGTCATCACTACTGGTGTTACTGTCATCACTACTGGTGTTACTGTCATCACTACTGGTGTTACTGTCATCACTACTGGTGTTACTGTCATCACTACTGGTGTTACTGTCATCACTACTGGTGTTACTGTCATCACTACTGGTGTTACTGTCATCACTACTGGTGTATAATGTCATCACTACTGGTGTTAATGTCATCACTACTGGTGTTACTGTCATCACTACTGGTTTTAAATTTGTCATCACTACTGGTGTTACTGTCATCACTACTGGTGTTACTGTCATCACTACTGGTTGTCTACTAGTATCATCACTACTGGTGTTACTGTCATCACTACTGGTGTTAATGTCATCACTACTTTAGTGTTAATGTCATCACTACTGGTGTTACTGTCATCACTACTGAATGTGTTAGCTGTCTGATCACTACTGGTGTTACTGTCATCACTACTGGTGTTACTGTCATCACTACTGGTGTTACTGTCATCACTACTGGTGTTACTGTCATCACTACTGGTGTTACTGTCATCACTACTGGTGTTACTGTCATCACTACTGGTGTTACTGTCATCACTACTGGTGTTACTGTCATCACTACTAGTGTTAATGTCATCACTACTGGTGTTACTGTCATCACTACTGGTGTTAATGTCATCACTACTGGTGTTACTATCACTACTGGTGTTACTGTCATCACTACTGGTGTTAATGTCATCACTACTGGTGTTACTATCACTACTGGTGTTACTGTCATCACTACTGGTGTTAATGTCATCACTACTGGTGTTACTGTCATCACTACTGGTGTTAATGTCATCACTACTGGTGTTAATGTCATCACTACTGGTGTTACTAGTAACTAGTTGATTCCTATGTTTACAAAGTGCTTGTCCAGCAGGTTCTATAATGACTGCATTGTCTTCAAGCTTATAACTTTAGTGCGTAGTTTATTCCATTCTGCAATAATTTTATTTGCAAAAAAAAACTTGCATACATTTGTGTAGCACCTTCTGCCTCGTAGTTTCAGTCCATCATTTTCAGCTACGGACTCACTCACCACTTCTAAGGCTCTTCATATCTGTGTCAACGTCATCCAAAATTTTAAGGATCTGAATGAGATCCCGTGTCTCTGTTTCTTAAGAACGAAAACGATGAGTGCAGTTATTTCTTTATAAGGTTTTTCTGAGGGACGGTACAACCTGGCTAACTCATTTCTATATCCTCTTCAGTTTAGTTTCATCTATTATATAATTTGGAGACCAAAACTGGAAGGCATAATCAATATGCGGTCTAATAAGTGGCTTATAGGGTCAATGTGGTGTCTAATGTTTTGTGCTTGAAGTTTCTAGGTATGATACCTAGCAGTTTGTTAGACCTGCTAGCAGTCTGTTAGACTTGCTGCTCGTAGATACTTCTGAGGTCGTTGTTCATGCTTACTCAAGGTTATTTTCTTCTCTTGTTTGATATTGCTATACTGAAATGCATTACTTTGTACTAGTCTAAGTTGAAACTTATTGTTCACTTCTCTGACCACAGTGGCAACCTGTTCAGAATACTCTCAATACTCAAGACAACTTTGAATGCTGTACAGTTTCCCTATTTGATTTCACTTGCATATTTTGCTATTTTAGGTGTTAACTCTACCTCGGGATCATTTACGTAAATTGTGAAGAGGACTGGACCAAGAATCAGTCCCTGGGGAACTCCACTCAATAATACGTTTGTTTACTGGGATAACTCTCCGTTGAGTACCACTGTTTCCTGTGTGTGAGCCAGTCATTTGTTCAGGCATTGTCTCTTATAACATGCACTTCTACACTGGCCAGCAAACTTCGGTAACGTACCACCAAAGACGCTAAGATGACATCCAGGTAGAGATTCAAGGAAATCGGTTAGCCTGACCTGAGTTATGGAGGTGAGAAGTACAGTGTCTGAACCCTGAAGGGTTGAACTAAATAAGTGATATCCGTGCAGTCCCACTCTGGGCAGAGCCTTTTCAAGACCATCATATATCATCAGTTATCCATGGCTTGCATGGCTGACATCTGGAAATGTTTCTGTAAAACGTAGACATCACAAAGTAAAATAAATGAGGAAATGAAGGTTATGGCTGACAGGTACCAGATGCTGTACATTCCTCCCACTCCATTGTTGGCTTAATATTAATGTATAAGTTTATGAAATATAATTAAAAGTATTGCTAGAGTCAGGCTTTGACACAGACACAGCGTAGTGATTGTTAGCTGGAACAAACATCTGCTCGAGTGTGTGTTTCTCTCTGTGTGAGAGAGAAAAGAGAAAGGGGAGAGAGAGAGAAAGAGAGAGAGAGAGAAGACGAGGCAGGGAGTGAGGTCTATGAGCATCAGTTGAAGGTGGCCCTGGGACCCAGCAAGACATCTCCACCTCTCCTCTCACTCACCTGCTGCCACACGCTCACCTAGTCTCGTCTTGAACATCTGTCCTCCCACACCTGTCCTCCCACCTGTCCTCCCACCTGTCCTCCCACACTGTCCTCCCACACCTGTCCTCCCCACACCTGTCCTTCCCACATCCGTCTTCCTACACTTAACCAATTCCACCCACACCTGTCCTACTGATCTCACACCTGTCATATCCCCACATGTCATAATTTTAAACACACACGAACACGCACACGCACACACACACACGAACGCACGCACACGCACACACACACACAACACACACACACACACACACACACACATGTACACACACACACACAGGAAGACCAGATAGTGGAATGACGTAGGACTCGGTAGAAGCAAATATTATACATAGTTTAAAGCCTAGGTACGACAGGTGCCCATGAGGCAGCAAGCTGGTTGAACCGGTGGCTTGCAGTTGAGAGGCACGCGGGGGGCCAGGAGCAGAGACTTGACCCCCGAAACTACAATTAATCAGCACAAATAAAAGGCGAATAAATACAAACACACACACACATACTAACTACTACTATTCTAGCTGAACACTTATCTTTCTCATCTCTCTATCTTACTCTCTTTATTCTCATTTCTCTTCACTATCTTTCCTCTCTTCTTTATATTACCTTTCTCTTCCTCTCTTTCTTTATCTTACCCTTATCGTCTGTCGTCTTCGCTCTATCCCCCCCTCCCTCCCTCCTCTCTCTCTCTCTCTAGCTGTGGTGTGGTGGAGACTCACCTAAGTCACCTGTGCAGCGGCAGCAGCACTTGGTCCTCACCTGCTTCAAGTAACCTTACCACCTGGGAGCCACCTAGCTCGCTGCCACACCACCTGGGAGCCACTAGCTCGCTGCCACACCACCTGGGAGCCACTAGTTCGCTGCCACACCATCTGGGAGCCACCTAGCTCGCTGCCACACCATCTGGGAGCCACCTAGCTCGCTGCCACACCACCTGGGAGCCACCCCAGGGTCGCTGCCACACCACCTGGGAGCCACCCTAGCTCGCTGCCACACCTCCTGGGAGCCACCTAGCTCGCTGCCACACCACCTGGGAGCACCTAGCTCGCTGCCACACCACCTGGGAGCCACCTAGCTCTTGCCACACCACCTGGGAGCCACCTAGCTCGCTCCCATACCTCTTCTTGCACCTCCTGGGTGAGTTAACTCTAATTTTCCTATTTTATTTATTCACATATTTGACCCCGTGTCATGCACCTGTCTGACCCCGTATCATGCACATGTTTGACCCCGTGTCATGCACCTGTTTGACCCCGTGTCATGCACCTGTTTGACCCCGTGTCATGCAGCTGCTTGACCACGTATCATACACCTGTCTGACCCCCACACCATACATCTGTCTGACCACCAACACCATACATCTGTCTGACCCCACACCAAACATCTGTTTTACTTCCCCACTATACATCTGTTTGACCCCACCATACATCTGTTTGACCCCACCATACATGTTTGACCCCACCATACATCTGTTTGACCCCACCATACATCTGTTTGACCCCCACCATACATTTGTTTGACCCCACCATACATTTGTTTGACCCCACCATACATCTGTTTGACCCCCCCCATACATTTGTTTGACCCCACCATACATCTGTTTGACCCCACTATACATCTGTTTGTCCCCACCACACATCTGTTTGACCCACACCATACATCTGACTCCATATACACCTGTTTGACGTACACACCATATATCTGCTTGACCCCACACAAAAACATGTTTCACCCTTATAAAAACTATATTAATCCATTAAAACTATATTAATCCATTATACAAACTATATTAATCCTGTAATAATAGTGCAGCTTCACTATCTCTGAAGTCTTAGCAAGAATTTTCCTGAAAACCGTAAACCCTGCCATCCATAGTTTTCCTGCTAATTCTACACAAGCACATCGTAGATGTGGAACACTCCACAGGCCTTCTCTATTCCAACCTCCAGCAGAAATATTTGTCTAACCTATTTTTATACTACCCATGTAATTGTTTTATCACCTTTACTCATGTGCAAATTGATTGTTCTACCTTATAGTATTACTACTACTACTACTTATATCACTACTACTTCTACCACCACTAGTATTACACCTCCTTTGGGATATATAGCCTGTGTCCATGTATCGCTTGTAACGGGTTGACGCCGGAGAACGAAACGTTGCCACAATAAAAAATCACATTAGTTGCATTTGTGTCCTTTTTTTTAATATATTAATCCCACCCAAAAGGGTATATTAATCTTGGAGGCTCTATTATACCCCAAAACAAGATTATATTAATACTAAGGTCTATTATACCTAGCACAAGACTTTTTAAATTAGGGGGCTCTATTTACCAAAAAACTATATTAATACTAGGAGGCTTTTTTAAAATAAGGCATATTAATACTGGGATATATTACACGTAGCACTAGACTATATTAATACTAGGAGGCTATATTTACGTAGCACAAGACTATATTAATACTGGGAGGCTCTATTATACCTAGCACAAACATATTAATACTGGGGGCTCTATTATACTAAAAAAGACTATATTAATACTGGAGGCTCTTTTAAACGTAACACTAGACTATATTAATACTAGGGCTCTATTATACAGCACTAGACTATATTAACACTAGAAGGTCTATTATCGGCACTAGATATATTAATACTGAAGGTCTATTATACGTAACACTAGACTATATTAACACTGAACTCTATTATACGTAGCCAGACTATATTAATACTAGAAGGCTCTATTATACGTTTAGACTATATTAATACTAAAAAGGCTCTATTATACGTAACACTAGACTATATTAATACTAAGGCTCTATTATATAACACTAGACTATATTAATACTAGAAGGCTCTATTATACGTAACACTAGACTATATTAATATGGGGAGGCTCTATTTATAACACTAGACTATATTAATACTAGAAGGCTCTATTATACGTAACACTAGACTATATTAATACTAAAGGCTCTATTATACAAACCTAGACTATTTAATACTAAAGGCTCTATTAAGTAACACTAGACTATATTAATACTGGGAGGCTCTATTATACGTAGCACAAGACTATATTAATATAGAAGGCTCTATTATACGTAGCAAAGACTATATTAATATGGAGGCTCTATTATACTAACACTAGACTATATTAATCTAGAAGGCTCTATTATACGTAGCACAAGACAATATTAATACTGGGAGGCTATTATACGTAACATAGACTATATTAATACTAAAGGCTCTTTATACGTAACACTAGCTATATTAATACTAGAACTCATTATATGTAGCACTAGACTATTTTAAAACTAGAAGGCTCTATTATATGACTAGACTATATTAGTCCCCCAAACCCCAACCATCAGAAACCTTTCATTTAGTCTGATACATCTGTTAATCCTGTTAATGCATAACACGCGCGTTATGTTCACATCTGTTACCCAACCCACACCTTTCCCACCCTTGCTAAACCTTCCCACACCTGTTATTCAACTGTTAATATACCTTCCCCACGGTGCCCCTGGCCTTGTGGGGAAAAACTTCGCTTCCCGGTGGGTCGGGGGTTAATTTGGGACCAGGCCCTCAGTACTTTCCAAGTATATATTATCATGTATCTCTCCTCCGCTCCAGTGAGTACATGTTCAAGACTGAAAGGCGTTCCCAGTAATTTAGGTGTTTTATTGGCTCAATGTGGGCGTAAACAATCTCTGTATTTGTTCCAGCTCTGATATTTCCTGCTTTGAACGGGGCCGTCAGCATAGAGCAGTATTCTAAGTGAGGCACTAGCGATTTGAATGTCACCATCAGCATTATTTACCTTGTTTGAAAGTTTCCAATACCCACCAGTCTTCCTGGCTGTTGTGATCTTTGTCTTGTTATGGTCTTTAAAAAGAAAGGTCAGATGACATAATTATTCCCAGGTCCTTTACGTGTTCCTTTCGTTCTATTTGGTGCCCCTCTTGAGTTTTGTATACAGTGTTTCTTTTGAGTTCATTTTTTCCATACCTCACCCTGGAACATCACCATTGAACTCATGTTGTTCTCCCGCCCACTGGAAGACCCGCTTATGTCTTCCTGTAATTTTCAGTCCTCTACCGTAGTGACTTTCATGCTTATTTTAGTGTCATCTGCAAATGATGATACAAAGAATGACTGGTGTTTTTATCTATGCTATGAGGATGAAAAACAGCAAAGTGCCACAGTGCCTTGGGGCGCTGAGTTTTTGACCTCGCTAATGCTGGATCTTGCTATGTTTACTGCTCTTTTTGTGTTCTGTGTGTTAGGGAAACCCCAAAATCCATCTGCCTACCTTCCCCGTAATGCCTATGGCCCTCATTTTGTGCGCTATCCTCCATGATCGCATTTGTCAAACGCCTTCCCAAAAACTGTGCAAATCTCATCTGCGTTTTTTGGGCGTCTTCCCCTGCCTCCAATTCTGTCATAAGGTTCAGAGCTGTGACGGCATATCGTCCCCCTCTGAAGCCATGCTGGTTTTGGGTTATGCTGGTCTCCTTTAGCTAGTGCTCTACTACCTCCCTTTGAAAGGGGCTTGTCTGCCTTTTTAAGGCCTCCGGGATTTCACCTGATCAAGCTCTTTCTCCAAAAAAAACTGAGGGTCGTGCTAGTGGTACTTTTAACTTCTTTATAAATAGAGCATTCCATGAATCTGGTCCAGGTGCTGGTGAGTGGGCATTTGTCCATTTCTTTTCGAAATCTGGGTTTGTTCTAATGTCAGTCAGGTGGTCTGCGCAGCCTTCTGCTGGAGTGAAAATATTTCTGATTTTCTACCTTGCTGTCATTTAGTGGGTTGTGAACACTGACTCATACTGTTCTTTTAGGATTTCACTCATTTCCTGTTCATCGTCAGTATCGAATCTCCTCTCAATAATGGTCAATTCTACAGGTAGTTCTTGCTTGGTTTTGCATTGGGAAAAGAAATATTTTGGGTTTTTCAATATTCTGTATGGCCCTTGTTCCCTTTTTACTTCTTCTGTTAGGTATGACATCCTAACACACCCGTTGTAACACACCTGTTATCAATCACACATCTATTAGTAATCACACCTGTTACTAGCAAGCACACAATAAAAACACATCTGTTAACACTAAAACACACTTGTTAATATTTGTGCACACCTGTAATAACAAACTATTTAAAAACTCACACCTACTAATACCAATCACACACCTGTTAATAATCACACCTAATAAAACCCAAAGACACACCCGTTAATACCGATCACTTTTGTTAATTCCAATCACACCTAAATTCCAATCACACTTGTTGATACCGATCACACACATGTTTAAAACCAATCACACCTGTTTACCCAAACACACACCTGTTTACCGATCACACCCAATATCAATCACCTCCTGTTCTCCGATCACTCACCTGTAATACCAATTATACCGTTAATACCAATCCCCACCGTTAAAAAATCCCACCTGTTAAAACAATCCCCACCTGTTAATAACAATAACACCTGTTAACAACAATCACACCTGTTAATATCAATCATACACCGAAAACAATCACACCCAATATCAATCCCCACCTGTTAATATCAATCACAAATGTTAATATCAATAACACACCTGTTAAGAATCACATCTGTTAATATAAATCACACACCTGTTAATATAAATCACACACCTGTTAATAAAAACCCCACCTGTTAATAACAACAACCGAATATCAATCACACACCGTTAATATCAATCACACACCTGTTAATATCAATCACACACCTGAAATCAATCACAATTTAACAATAACACCTGTTAACAACAATCACACCTGAATATCAATCTCCCTTTTGGAAAAAATCACCCTAATATAAACCCACACCCGAATATCAACCCCAAAAGAAATCAATAACACACCAAGAATCACCCTGTTAATAAAAATCACCATTTTAATATCAATCACACACATTTAATATCGATAATGCACCTGTTAATAACAATCACACACCTGTTAATAACAATCACACACCTAATATCAATCACCCCCTGTTAATATCAATCCAAAAAATTTTTTAAAATATCAATCACACACCTGTTAATATCAACCCCCTGTTAATATCGATAACGCACCGAATAACAACACCTGTTAATAACAATCACATCTGTTAATATAAATCACACACCTGTTAATAACAATCACACCCTGTTAATAAAATCACACAATTTAAATAACACACACCTGTTAATATCAATCACACACCGAAAAAATCACACACCTGTCAATATCAATCACACACCTGTTAATATCAATCACACACTTGTTAATATCAATCACACCCTGTTAATATCAATCACACCCTGTTAATAACAATCACACCCTGTTAATCAGATTAAGGGTCAATATCTGACTCATTTTTTATGGTCCAAATTTTTTTAATATTTCTAGAATTTCTGATATGTCAACACCCCCGGGACTTTAAAAAAAAATTACCGACATACCCCGACTCTGACCCAGGACATGGCCACGCACTTGACCCAGGTTTGGCCCCCTCTGACCCAGGCATGGCCCCCACTCTGGACATGGCCACCATTGACCTAGGGCATGGCCACCACTCGCCCTGGGGCAGGCCACCACTCTGACCCAGGGCATGGCCCGTACCTGACCCAGGGCATGGCCACACACTGACCCAGGTTTGGGCCCACACTGACCCAGGATTGGCACTGACCCAGGATTGGCCACCCTGACCCAGGACATGGCCACGCACACTGAACGGGACAGGGCCACCACACTGACACAGGACATGGCCACCCACTGACACAGGACATTACCACGCACACTGACACGGACTGGCCATGCACACTGCACAGGACAGGGCCCCGCACACTGACACAGGACATGGCCACCACACTGACACAGGACATGGCCGACATGACACAGGACTGGCCCCCACACTGCCCGGACAGGGCCCCGCACACTGACACAGGAAAATGCCCCTGACACAGGACAGGGCCCACCCCTGACACAGGACATGGCCACGCACACTGACACTGGCTCAAACTCTGCAACTCAGTGTTTATTTTTTTAAGTTAAAGAAACTGCTTTCAGGTGCCATAAATATTGTATGGAGAGGCACCCTAGACGGGGGGTCATCCCCCCTCACTAAAAAAAACGAATATCCCCCTCCACAAAGGTCCCTTTAAAAAGCAATTGCAAAAAAATTATAGACGGAAAGCACTTATGTCCTACATCAAAGTGTTTGAAAGGGTTCTAAAAAAAAATCGCCAGTCACTTCGATAACCAACAATTCCCCCCGGGGATTTAGAGCAGGTCGCTCCTGTCTCTCACAACTACTGAACTAAAAAGACATGATGCACCCAAAAAAATAAGCAGATCGGATGTCACTCCCCCCGACTCCGGCGGGGTTACAATATTTTTGGCAGGTTAAATCAACCACCAGATGTAGACCAAACAAATGTAAACTTTGCCAGACAATTGTCACACCCTGCGTCATTATGTCTGGAGTGCGATAAAATTAATGAATTCAGAGACAACTCCTCAGAAATGTTCAAGATATATCAAAGTATTTTATCCACAATGGTATATTACCAACCTTTTTGGAAAAATCCCCTGACTTTGCTCACTGTAAATAACGCATTGCCACTTTTGTTTTGTGTATGTGCCCTAATTCATGTCCCATAAATAACTCTTACGATTGTGACCAGCCATCCAAACTTTCCGGCCCAGGCCCTGGCCCTATTATGTACCTCTGTAATCTTTTGACTAATTATGTACTCCATACCCCACCACGGGTATGGGTCACAATAAAACATGAATTCGGATGCACTGGAGGACAAACAGAATGCAGATCAATAAAACAGATTTGCGAAAGTCTTCGACATTGCGATCATGGTTAATAGCACACAAAAAGCGTTAACAGGAAAAGTAGATAGATGGATCATTAACCAAAAAATTCAAAGAGTAACAGTAAACAGAGTAAAAACAGAGGGGGCCAAATACTCGCTCCCATCGTAGTCCTCATCCTAACATAAAAGGCAGATATTTAGTAAGTAGTAATGTAAGTACGTTTATTCAGGTATACCAAAAAACAGTTAAAAGTCATCATACATAGCAGCATATGTGGGAAACTAGGGTAACCCAAAAAAAATCAGACAGGGATTATTTCCTTGGGGTCCATTTAATACCTTAATATTTCACCGAAGGAGATGTATGTTTTTATATAAAGAATATACTAAGAATAAGGTAAAAAAAGTTTTTACATTTTCATGTATGTTAGCTAAAAAAAAAAAAACATTCTTCTCCCCTTTTTGTCGCCCCTTCATTAGGTAGCTTTTGGTTCTCTTCTTGAACTGGCTGATCTATGACTGGCTTTTACATGCGGCAGTCTGTTTCCCTTCCTTTATTGCTGTTCAATAAAGGTGTTTGAAGCCTGGCCACTGACTGTGGGTACTACAAAGTTGTGCCCCTCCCTAATACTAGACTGCTTTGGCTCAGCCTTGACAAAATTGGCAGCAAGATATTCTGGACACCGGAATTTTATAAACTTGATTAATTTGTTTTCTTTACTCTGTCTTCAATATTCAGCATTCCATGTTGTAATTCTCCTGGCCTACATGTTCTCTTGGTCCCAGGTCCCGGATGAATCTTCCATTTTGTTCGGGGGATTTGCAGCTTATCTTTCAGTTTTTTGTCAAGGCAAATCCATGAAAGCAAGGGAGTCAAAATGACATTGTATAAGGGCTAGACATAGGGTCCCCGGGGCCTCAGTAGGTAGACACTGTGCTTGTCTGTACAGGAACTTAATCTGGCATTCGCTTTCTTTTACACTGTTCCCTATCAATTCTCCTGACATGCATTGGTCAAAGGGGGTTTCCCCGATATTTTACTGAGGAAACTGAAGTGATGGATTCCCCATTACACCGGACATTAAAAATTTTTTCCCCTTTTCAGTTTATTTTCTGCCAAAGAGTATGGCCTTTTTTTTCCCGAGGTGTAACGATAGTTTTTTTTACTAACCATTTGTGCGGATTTCCCGTTCCAGTGGGTTTTCATTAGCTATATCTTGTGGGGGTTTCCGCACTAACGAGCACTGATGGGCATTATTTACATAACACAGGAATAATAAGGGGCCCAGAATACCGGGAACTCCACATGCTATCGGCAGTGGTTCTGATTCTGTTTTGTTGATTTTGACAATTTGTTTCCTATTGTTAGATAGGACTTAAACCAGTCTATGGAACCTATGCCGATAGCTTGAAGTTTCTTACATAATACATTGTGGTTGACAGTATCGAAGGCCCTTTTTCAAGTCTAAAGTTACCATTCCTATGAGGTTCCTATCGACATTTCAGTTTTCTCATGTAATCCATCAGATTAATTAGGGAGGGGTCGGTTGAGTAAGAGCTCCCAAAGCCTGATTGGTAACTATAAGAATTTGTTGTCATTAAGATACTTAACTACTTGACGCACCGCCCTCTCAAATTTTGGATATTACACTGAAAATATACTAACAGGTATAGTTGCTGAATCAGACCTCTATTTTCTTGAAGATAGGAGTAACTCTGGCCTCCTTGAACCCTCTGGTACTGTATTAGTGGTGTGGACAAATTTATTATTTAGTAATGGGGGTTGCCAGTTCAGAGGCACCATCTTTTAGGAACTTAGACGGGGTGTTATCTGGGCCCTTCTTAGTTGGGAACCTGCTTAGTTCTTTTTACAGTTGAGATACACTTACTAGTTGACAACTGTTTGGAGTTTATAAACCATAACAATGTGTCTTCCTTTGCTTTATACTGGAATTTGCATGAGTGCCCTTCACTGAGGACACTGCAAATCTCGAAGTGGAAAAACCAAATCTTCTAATGAACCAAAAAAAACAATATGAAGTTCTATGAGAATAAATTTAAATTACTCGGCTATGGAAAACTCAGGAAATAAAGGCTAGATCAGAGTATAAAAAAAATTCTAACCACACAAAGACGGAAACTAATTTAAGGACTTGGGAGTGATAATGTCAGAGAATCTCTCTTTCAAAGATCACAACAATGTCATTATCCCCTTCTAAAAAATTTGG
>WNWK01017172.1:0-43034 GCA_009830355.1 Cherax destructor | reverse complement strand
GACATTAACCTGATGCCAAATGACTTCGAAAAGGCAAAAATGACATGCCCATGCACTCCACTCCAGGCCCAGACTCATGGAACTCCGTGTTCATCAAGAACTGCTAGAAGCTCTTATCACGTGCATTTAACATCCTATGGAGAGGGAGCATGGACACTGGGGTTGTCCCGCAGTTACTAAAAACAACATAGTCCCACTCCACAAAAGGGGTAGTAAAGCAATAGCAAAGAACTACAGACCAATAGTGCTAACGTCCCATATCATAAAAATCTTTGAAAGGGTTCTAAGAAGCAAGATCACCACTCATCTAGATACCCATCAATTACACAACCCAGGGCAGCATGGGTTTAGAGCAGGTCGCTCCTGTCTGTCCCAACTACTGGACCACTACGACAAGGTCCTGGATGCTCTAGAAGACAAACAGAATGCAGATGTTTCCCTCCGAGCACTGGAGGGATGTACCTTGTAAGATCACTGGAACAGTTTTAAAGTTCTAGCACGTTAAAGAGACCGCGAAAAACACGAAAAAACATGGAGCAAGGCGGACGCAGCTAACGGCCCCCCCAATATTCCATAATTCTACACTTTATCGCTGGCTGGTGCTATAGCCTTTATCGACTCGTGCTGCTTTATTATCGTACATATCGTAGAATCACTGAACCACTGAAGAAGGCACATTCTCCCCTCTCTTCCTCCTCCAGTTTGGTATACTTTGCTGCAATTTCTTTCTTCAATTCTATTGTGTTTGTCACTTTCTTTACCAAAGGGCTGCCACTATGAAGTTTCTTTGGGCCCATGGTAGCTTATTTCACAGTCAAAATCAATAAACAAGCACTAAACACAATGAATATATTGTGAAATGTTTGGAAGAGTGTGCAGGGTAATATTCACTCAAGGATAAACAAAGCTAGACTGGCTCACGACGCCTGCGCAGGGAGGTGCGCAAGGGTGGGCAGGCGGACAGGTCCGGTACGCTGGTCGAAACCGGCGTACCGGACCTGTCCGCCTGCCAGCCCTTTGCTGACCTTAAAATCACTCACATCAGCACTGGTTCCAGGCATTTTCTTGACCTCATCCACTGTTTTCTCAACCTCATCCACTGTTTTTGATCTATTTTTGGCAAACATGTTAACACCTTTCGCAACATCAGCTTCCTTGACTTCTTTTCTCTTTGTCAGGATAGAGGTGATAGTAGATTTGTTTTTGTTGTACATCCTGGCAAGCTCCCCCACACATACGGCACTCTCATATTTTTCTAACCTCTCCTTTAGTTTGATGGTGTTCCTCACTTTCTTTACCACAGGGGTGCCACTAGGAAGCTTCTTTGGACCCATGGTGACTTATTTCACAGTGACAATTAATAAACACAAAATTATTGTGAAATGTTTGAATAAGCGTGCTGGGTAATGTTCACTCAATGGTAAACAAAGCTAGACTGGCTCACGACGCCAGCGCGGGGAGGCGGGGAAAAAATTGGCCCAAAAAAGCGACCGAAACTCGCGTCAGCCGATACTCAGACCAGCTGATAGTTGGGGGTTCACTGTATATATATATATATATATATATATATATATATATATATATATATATATATATATATATATATATATATATATATATATTATTATTACACATTGGCCGATTCCTATCAAGGCAGGGTGGCCCGAAAAAGAAAAACTTTCATCATCATTCACTCCATCACTGTCTTGCCAGAGGGGTGCTTTACACTACAGTTATAAAACTGCAACATTAAGACCCCTCCTTCAGAGTGCAGACACTGTACTTCCCATCTCCAGGACTCAAGTCCGGCCTGCCGGTTTCCCTGAATCCCTTCATAAATGTTACTTTGCTCACACTCCAACAGCACGTCAAGTATTAAAAACCATTTGTCTCCATTCACTCCTATCAAATACGCTCACACATGCTTGCTGGAAGTCCAAGACCCTCGCACACAAAACTTCCTTTACCCCCTCTTTCCAACCTTTCCAAGGCCGACCCCTACCCCGCCTTCCCTCCACTACAGATTTATACACTCGAAGTTATTCTGTCTCGTTCCATTCTCTCTACATGTCCGAAACACCTCAACAACCCCTCCTCAGCTCTCTGGATAATAGTTTTGGTAATCCCGCACCTCCTCCTAATTTCCTAACTCCGAATTCTCTGCATTATATTCACACCACACATTGACCTCAGACATGACATCTCCACTGCCTCCAGCCTTCTCCTCGTTGCAACATTCATCACCCATGCTTCACACCCATATAAGAGTGTTGGTATAACTATACTCTCATACATTCCCCTCTCCACAGACTCCACAGACTCCGAAGTGCTCCACTCACCCTTTTCCCCTCATCAATTCTATGATTCACCTCATCCTTCATAGACCCATCTGCTGACATGTCCACTCCCAAATATCTGAATACATTCACCTCCTCCATACTCTCTCCCTCCAATCTGATATCCAATCTTTTGTCACCTAATCTTTTTGTTATCCTCATCACCTTACTCTTTCCTATATTCATTTTCAATTTTCTTCTTTTTCACACCCTACCAAATTCATCCACCAACCTCTGCAACTTCTCTTCAGAATCTCCCAAAAGCACAGTGTCATCAGCAAAAAGCAACTGTGACAACTCCCACTTTGTATTTGATTATTTATCTTTTAACCCCACACCTCTTGCCAAGACCCTCGCATTCACTTCTCTTACAACCCCATCTATAAATATATTGAACAACCACGGTGACATCACACATCCTTGTCTAAGGCCACTTTTACTGGGAAATAGTCTCCTTCCCTCCTACACACTCTTAACTTGAGCCTCACTATCCTCATAAAAACTCTTCACTGCTTTCAGTAACCTACCTCCTATTCCATACACCTGCAACATCTGCCACATTGCCCCCCTATCCACCCTATCATACGCCTTTTCCAAATCCATAAATGCCACAAAAACCTCTTTACCCTTATCCAAATACTGTTCACCTATATGTTTCACTGTAAACACTTGGTCTACACACCCCCTACCTTTCTTAAAGCCCCCTTATTCATCTGCTATCCTGCTTTCTGTCTTACTCTTAATTCTTTCAATAATAACTCTACCATACACTTTACCAGGTACACTCAACAGACTTATTCCCTTATAATTTTTGCACTCTCTTTTGTCCCCTTTGCCTTTATACAAAGGAACAATACATATATATATATATATATATATATATATATATATATATATATATATATATATATATATATATATATATATATATATATAAAGCCTAGTGCCAGCCACAACCAGTGCCTAGTGCCAGGGAGATTAAGTATTATAGGAAACAGAAAAATCAGCCCATAAGCAAAAGTAATTTAGTGGTTTTCTAGCAACATTAACATTGGTAACAAGCTGGTTATCAAGATTTTCTATTGGACTTAAAAAATATAAAGCACTTTATATTGTGAATAAAGCTGTGTCTGGCAATTTGTCTTTGGGAAAATTCCACAACAATTAAGGAAACCGTAAATCTAGAGCAAACTCACCTACTGGGTAGACATAGGTCGAGCCTTACTGGGAAGAGGAAACTCACATAGTGGGTAGACACAGGTCGAGCCACACTAGGAAGAGGAAACTCACCTAGTGGGTAGACACAGGTCGAGCCTCACTAGGAAGAGGAAACTCACCTAGTGGGTAGACACAGGTCGAGCCACACTAGGAAGAGGAAACTCACCTAGTAGGTAGACACAGGTCGAGCCTCACTAGGAAGAGGAAACTCACCTAGTGGGTAGACACAGGTCGAGCCTCACTAGGAAGAGGAAACTCACCTAGTGGGTAGACACTGGTCGAGCCTCACTAAGAAGAGGAAACTCACCTAGTGGGTAGACACAGGTCGAGCCTCACTAGGAAGAGGAAACTCACCTAGTGAGTAGACACAGGTCGAGCCTCACTAGGAAGAGGAAACTCACCTAGTGGGTAGACACAGGTCGAGCCACACTAGGAAGAGGAAACTCACCTAGTGGGTAGACACTAGTCGAGCCTCACTAGGAAGAGGAAACTCACCTAGTGGGTAGACACAGGTCGAGCCACACTAGGAAGAGGAAACTCAACTAGTGGGTAGACACAGGTCGAGCCGCACTAGGAAGAGGAAACTCACCTAGTGGGTAGACACAGGTCGAGCCTCACTAGGAAGAGGAAACTCACCTAGTGAGTAGACACAGGTCGAGCCTCACTAGGAAGAGGAAACTCACCTAGTGGGTAGACACTCTTCGAGCCACACTAGGAAGAGGAAACTCACCTAGTGGGTAGACACAGGTTGAACCTCACTAGGAAGAGGAAACTCACCTAGTGGGTAGACACTGGTCGAGCCTCACTAGGAAGAGGAAACTCACCTAGTGGGTAGACACAGGTCGAGCCTCACTAGGAAGAGGAAACTCACCTAGTGGGTAGACACAGGTCGAGCCTCACTAGGAAGAGGAATCACCCTAGTTACTATTCGTGTAACCCTCACATGTAAGTCATTCCATGGCATTCATATAAGAATCAGGTTTCAGATTGTGCATGATAGCCTCAATTATAAATGAATCGAGCTTAAATAACCCTATCACTACCATTAAATAACGAAAATTTATCGTGTTTAATAATTGCAGACTTAATAATATTTCTTTCTAGCCATGAAGTATATGGGCCAATGACTTTTGCCTCAGCCCACTTGGCAGGATTATTGCACTAGATTCTTGAGCTGTCCTTACTGAATACTGGTGTTGAGTGATTCTGATATTTAAAGGTTTGGCCGTCTGGCCGACATATAAAAGGGTACATCCTTGACACTCAATCCTGTACACACCACCTACGCCATGTTTTGGAGAAGTCGTGATCAGCATACTCTTAACAATACGTTTGTGTATTCTTAACAACAACTTGTATTTTGAGTCTCTTTAGGACATCTGGCAGAACTGATAAATTTTTAGTGTATGGTAGAACAAGCACATTCTTGTTATGAGAAGTTATTCTAAGTTCAGTCATATGATTTATATTTTCCTTAAATTGTTGTGGCAAATTGCCAGACACAGATTTATTCACAATATACGTAAAGTGCTTTATATTTCTGAAGTCCGATCGATAATCATAGTCCCTTGATAATGTGAGAAGTCATGAAAGCCCTTGGAATTTCACTATTTTTTCACAGTGGTTGTTCTATTTACTGTAATCTTATTATATATATATATATATATATATATATATATATATATATATATATATATATATATATATATATATATATATATATATATTTACCTGTAAAGTGTTGCTGTAACGCGAGGTTCCTGGAGCGTTGGCAGACTGGACACTGACAGAACAAGCGCCATGACAGTAGAAGAAAGTGAAGGACTGAGGATGGATCATCCAGTCCTGCCATCCCATCTCTGTCACACTCACATTGATGGATTGACGACAACAACCACCACCCCAGAGTGATGAACACTCTCTTGATGACCTCCGCTTACGTACCTAAAACATCAATAATAACATCAACATCAATAATAGCAATAACATCAGCACCAATAACATCATCAATAATATCAATAACATCAACAACTTCAATAACATCAACACCATCTGGATAAGACCCGGGCCGGATGTACCGGCGAATCTACTACAATACAATACAACAACATCAATATGATGCCATGGACCATACATTATGGTGCCATTTACCATCATGGTGCCATGGACCATACATTATGGTGCCATGGACCATACATTATGGTGCCATGAACCATTATGGTGCCATGGATCATACATTATGGTGCCATTTACCATTATGGTGCCATGGACCATACATTATGGTGCCATTTACCATCACGGTGCCATGGACCATACATTATGGTGCCATTTACCATCATGGTGCCATGGACCATACATCATGGTGCCATGGACCATACATCATGGTGCCATGGACCATACATTATTGTGCCATGGACCATACATCATGGTGCCATGGACAATATATCATAGTGCCATGGACCCTATATCATAGTGCCATGGACCATACATCATGGTGTCATGGACGATACATCATGGTGCCATGGACCATACATCATGGTGCCATGGACCATACATCATGGTGCCATGGACTATACATCATGGTGCCATGGACCATACATCATGGTGTCATGGACCATACATCATAGTGCCATGGACCATACATCATGGTGCCATGGACCATACAGCAAGGTGCCATGGACCATACATCATGGTGCCATGGACCATACATCATGGTGTCATGGACTATACATCATAGTGTCATGGACCATACATCATAGTGCCATGGAACATACATCATGGTGCCATGGATCATACATCATGGTGCCATGGACCATATATAATGGTGCCATGGACCATACATAATGGTGCCATGGACCATATATAGCATTAATACCCACCTGTGGTTCAGTGACCACCACTATAAATGGTCTATGGTCTGGTAGAGTGGACACCGGATAGTGTCGACCCTGACAGGTGGGGCAAGACACTTGAAGCTCCAGCTGTGACTTGCCACCTGTCATCCACCTGTGTCCCTGGTGAGTCAGGTCCACCTGGACCCAGCCTGACCTGGTGCTGGTAGCCAGGTGTGTCACTGGTGTTCTGTGCTGGGTACGTTGGGATACCTGTGTGGTATACGAAATATACTTTCAGAAGACATGCCCAGGTATACCCAGTACACGTTATACACGTGCCTAGATATTCCAAATATACAGTAATAAGATATACGTCTGCCCAGGTATATCCACCATACTGTTAAAGGTATACCGTGTCCAGATATACCTAACATAGTTACAGGTATACACATGTCCAGATATACCCAAGATATGTCCATATATTATTTACTAATAAAAAGGGTGAGGCACCTACCTGCTGTGAGGTAGGGGCAAGGTACCTACTTCCTTGACAAAGTGAGGTAGAGGCAAGGTACCTACCTCCTTGACAGTGAGGTAAGGGCAAGGTACCTACCTCCTTGACAGAGTGAGGTAGAGGCAAGGTACGTACCTCCTTGACAGAATGAGGTAGGAGCATGGTACCTACCTCCTTGACAGAGTGAGGTAGAAGCAAGGTACCTACCTCATTGACAATGAGGTAAGGACAAGGTACGTACCTCCTTTACAGTGAGGTAGGGGCAAGGAACCTACCTCCTTGACAGTGAGGTAGGGGCAAGGAACCTACCTCCTTGACAATAAGAGTCTGGGTAGCACCATCACCATGATCCTGGGTCTTCCATACCCAGAGCGTGGCTTTCTCTACCCTCATGGGTACAGAACCATCCATGGTAAATAGAAAGCAAGCAGCTCGTCCATGGCCCCTGCACCAGGCTCCTGTGGAGTACATAATACGCAACTATCTTACAACTGAAGATTTTGTTAGGATACCCCAGAGGGTTAGTGAGCAGGATAACCCAGTAAAGCCAAGCCATCAAACTGGCTTAGTTCTTGTCTAGTTCTTGAATCCTCTCCCCCCAGGATGCCACCCACAAAAGTCATCTAACACCCATCACTATGTATAGCTGCTCAGGTGGTGTAACTGACTGAGTGCCACCACCATCACCAAAATCCTGGCATCAGCACCACCACCGTGGGAACGGAAACACTGCTGACCACCACCCAGGTGTCAGCACTCACCCAGCATTGTCTCTCATACACCACCACCCCCACCACCCCCACTATCACCACCACCACTATCACCACCACCACTATCACCACCACCACTATCACCACCACCACTATCACCATCACCACACATACACACACACAGTAAGGGGCCAGGAGCTATGAATCGACTCCTGCAACCACAAATAGGTGAGTACACAAATAAAGGTGTCGTCAGTAACGTACAGGTATGGTCAGTAACGTACAGGTATGGTCAGTAACGTACAGGTATGGTCAGTAACGTACATGTATGGTCAGTAACGTACATGTATGGTCAGTAACGTACAGATGCAGGTAACCCGGGTGTGGGAAGATGTACCTGGTGATCATGTCCTTGGTGTCAGCATGAATGATGCAGGTGTCAGCATATCAACAGCAAGACAGCATAATGCTGACATTGCCTGGCAACACTCTGACTGACACCTCACTAATACTGATCTGGTCATGTCAACATGTCATAAAACACATGTATAGTTCAGAATAGGAGTGACTGGTAGTAGTGGTGGTAGTAGTAGTAGTGGTAGTAGTAGTGGTGGTAGTAGTAGTAGTATTTGTAGTAATAGTACAATTGTAGTGAGATGGGTTTGAGAAGGAGTTGTCAACATATTTCATTGGTCTTCAGAATGGGTGGCTAAAGCTCTCGCTTCACACGGCGAGTGTCTGGGTTCGATTCCCAGCCAGGGTAGAAACATTGGGCGTGTTTCTTTACACCGGTTGTCTATGTTCACTCATCAGTTTAAAATGGGTACCTGGGTGTTAGTGGACTGGTGTGGGTCGCATCCTGGGACAAAACTAACCTAATTTGCGGGAAAAGCACAGCATAACAAGGGGCTTTCTATATAGTAGTATGCCATTGATGTCAGATATGGTTTGTATAACTTGTACTTATAGTAAATAAAGATATTATTATTTGCATACTGTGTAATATCCGGAGTTTTGATGGCTGTGTCAGTGACAGGAGTTTGGGAAGCCTCTATGCACTCTCACCCCCTTAATTCTTCTGTCCTAATGACTAATTCAGCCTCACTGAACTTCATGAGGTGTTCAACATGGTCCTGTGTTGAACACGTTTTTACGATCGTCAGGGTTACGAGCGCTTGTGTTCCTTGATTCTAATATCCAGAGATATGGGTGTTTCCCCCACATATACTTCGTCAAAGGACCCCAATGGAAATATGTCACTCTGTCTGACTTTTTTGGGTTATCCTGGGTTCTCTACACATATGCTGCTATGTATGATAATGTATGTAAATGTATTTGTGTATACCTGAATAAACTTACTTAGTCACACCCCCCACATGGTATAGTGTATTCTCCTGTGTCCGTCTCAGTCAGTCTTGGGGTTTTGCACCTGTTAAAATATCGATCATGTTTTCAACTCCTATTAGAAGCCTAGTGCAAAAACCTAACAATAACACCGGCAGGACCTTAGGAATATGTACTATACCATGTGGGGGATGTGACATAGTGTATGTGGGAGGAACTGTCACATTTCTGGCCACCAAAACTGTGCTGAATAATCTAACTGATGTACTCAGCTGTAAAATAACTTTTGGACTCCTGTTACTTATACTTCTTGATATAAATCCAAGTAATCTATTAACTTTATACCCACACTCAGTCACTGTCGTCTTGGCTCCAGACCTCTGGGAAGAGTGTAAGAGTGAGAGTGTGTGTAAGAGCGAGAGAGAGAGAGAGAGAGAGAGAGAGAGAGAGAGAGAGAGAGAGAGAGAGAGAGTGAGAGTGTGAGAGGGAGAGGGAGAGAGAGGGAGAGAGAGGAAGAGAGAGAGAAGGGGAGAGAGAGAAGGGGAGAGAGTGAGAGAGAGAGGAAGAGAGAGAGGGGGAGAGAGAGGGGGAGAGAGAGGGGAGAGAGAGAGGAGAGAGAGGGAAGAGAGAGTGTGAGAGTAAGTGAGAGAGAGGGAAGAGAGAGTGTGAAAGTGAGAGAGAGAGAGAGAGAGAGAGAGGAGAGAGAGAGAGAGAGAGAGAGAGAGAGAGAGAGAGAGAGAGAGAGAGAGAGAGAGAGAGAGAGGGCACGTGTCCTGGGCACTACAGACAGAGAGGAGACTCGGGCACGTGATACCCAGCTGATCACTGGGTGTACCTACCCATTTGTCTTTACCAGGGGTCGAGTCTCAGCTCCTGGTCACCACCTCTTACACCGTCACCATGATTGCTTCCTGACCTCATAGGTGATGTCATACCCATTCTTGAAGCTGTGTAATAACGCCACTACTACCTCCTTTTTTACTTCAAGCTAAAAAAGTATTTCCCAACATCCCTCTGGCCCATCTATGTCTTTATCTTTTATCTGTGACCTCATGCACCTGTGTCTCCTGGTTACAATTCACAACTAACCCACAATACCATAACTACAATTCACAACCCACAATACCATAACTACAACAATTCACAACCCACAATACCCTAACTACAACAATTCACAACTAACCCACAATACCCTAACTACAACAATTCACAACTAACCCACAATACCATGACTACATCAATTCACAACTAACCCACAATACCATATTTATCTCTTATATTTTTACCTGGGTTATCAACCCTCCTGGGTTATTCTGGGTTATGAACCCTCCTGGGTTATCCTGGGTTATCAACCCTCCTGGGTTATCCTGGGTTATCAACCCTCCTGGGTTATCCTGGGATGTCAACCCAGACTGAGGGCCCTGAATCTGCACTCTCTAGAAAGGCGTAGAATTAGGGGGGATATGAATGAGGTGTATAAATGGAAAACAGGATTTTATAAAGGGGATGTAAATAGCGTGCTAAAAATATCTAGCCAAGACAGGACTCGCAGCAATGGATTGAAGATGGATAAATTCAGATTCAGGAAGGATATAGGAAAGCACTGGCTTGGTAATAGAGTTGTGGATGAGTGGAACAAACTCCTGAGTACCGTCATAGAAGCTAAGACGTTGTGTAGTTTTAAAAATAGGTTAGGTAAATGCATGAGTGGGTGTGGTTGGGTGAGTTGGACCTGACTAGCTTGTGCTACTAGGTCAGATGCCGTGCAGCATCCTTAAGTGAATGTGACCTGACCTGATTAGGTTAAGGCATTGACTTAAGCCGGTGGGAGAATTGGACCTGCCTCGCATGGGCCAGTAGGCCTGCTGCAGTGTTCCTTCTTTCTTATGTTCTTATAACAATACTACTACTACTACAACCCCGATGGCATGGTGGCCAGCGCTCCTGCTTCACGCACGGAGGGCCCGGGTTCAATTCCCGGCGGGGCCGAAACATTTCGAAGTATTTCGTTACACACACATACATACAACAGGCCTAGTGTCTAATCGACATGTGCCTAGGACAAAATGGTAACTAATAATATCAATACTACTACTAGTAATAATAATAATAATAATAATAATAATAGAGGTGGGCAGGTACTTACTGTTAGTTGCCAGGAATATTGAAGTACGTGCTGTAGGTGGGTAGGTGGGCGTGGAGGTGGGTTGAGTGGATGGTAGGAACCCACCACCAGTTATGAACCTAGGTAGGTTCACCTGAAGGTTCTCTACCTCAGGTCTCTCCTTCAGGTTCAACTTAGAGAGCATCTGAACCTTGATCATCTCTATACGTAGGTCTCTCATCTCCTGTGTGTTGATGCTGGGTGGTGGAGTGTTGGAGGGTGGTGGAGTGTTGGAGGGTGATGGAGGGGAGGTGTTGCTGTTACTGCTGCTTGCAGCAACTAGGGAAACACCAGCAGGAGTACTGTTCCCTGTGTTCCTGGACTTAGTAGCAGCAGTAGTCTGAGTTTGACTAACGTTGACGCCAGCAGTAGCAGTAGCAGTGTTACTTTCATTGCTACTGAAGGCAGCCACAAGTGCCTCCATCACTGACCTAGGCGCACATTTTGAACACCAGGGCAAAACGTTGAGAGGTTGTGGAACCTCATTGTAAGTTGTGCGTGTACCAGGGTAACTCCCATACTTCACTGGTACACTGTCTGTCTGCTGTACACTGTCTGTCTGCTGTTGTACACTGTCTGTCTGCTGTTGTACACTGTCTGTCTGCTGTTGTACACTGTCTGTCTGCTGTTGTACACTGTCTACCTGCTGATGTACACTATCTGTTTGGTGAACACTGTCCACCTGCAATACACTGTATTTCTGCAATACACTGTCTCTGTGCTGCAATACACTGCCTCTGTGTTGCATTACACTGTCTGTGTGGTGCAATACACTGTCTATGTGGTGCAGTACACTGTCTGTCACTGTCTGGTTGAGGGTACTGAGCAGTACTGAAGCTAGAGGGATGGCTGAGGTGACGGCAGCAAGTAGCAGTAGTACATTAACTACCATGACAGTGATGACTGTTGTTGCTGCCATCATGGTAGTCAGCGTGTGAGTGAGGGTATGGCAGCTCCCTGGCACACTCCTGCCCAACCCACTGACACTAACACTACTACACCACTCAACACTTCCCACCTCTTATATAGCCACCCACTAGTTACCCACCCTCCCTACCACCTTAACTCCCTCTCTCCTTACCTCCCTCTCTACTTACCTCCCTCTCTACTTACCTCCTTACTTCCCTCTCTACTTCCTCCTTTAGAGGGCACGTCAGTTCCCCTGTCTTCTAATAATACGTAATTTTTCCACTTTAATCTACCTTGTTCATAATTACTATCCCATTTGTTTTGTCTGTTTCGTAAGGTGAAGTCCAGGATATTCCTTTAATTCATGGTATAACTTAACAAATCTTTGAGAACTTAACAAATCTTTGAGGACAATTGTGTCGTACAGCTCACACCTCTACAACACAATTGTCCTCAAAGATTTGTTAAGTTATACCATGAATTAAGGGAAGATCCTGGACTTCACCTTACGAAACAGACAAAACAAATACGATAGTAATTATGGACAAAGTAAATTATAAGGGACAATAACGAATTAGAAGACAAGGGTACTGACGTGCCCTGTAAATCTACATTATTATTATTATTATTTGTTCGTGAAGGGTATTATTGTAGACACAGTGTGCTGGAGCTAGCGTAGGTCTAGTTTGGTGGGGACGTTTTACTGCTCTTAGGTCTACCAAGTGAGACCAAAACAGTTTTGTGAGCCTAGGTCTAGCTTTGAACTAGGCCTAACAGAGGACAGCACCAGGCATGGTGCGAAATACAAGCCCAAGAAGGTAACTTGTAAGGTGGTCAACTCTGGCAGTCAGTGCTGACACAGGTAACACAATATTAACTTATCTTACCCACAGTGTCCCTTACTTCAGTTCGTTGGTAAGTTAACCAAGGTGCAGGAGCAGCCTTCTGGCTTCTCCATGCACGTACTACAACACAACTTATGGTCCTGGCTTCTCCATGCACGTACTACAACACAACTTATGGTCCTGGCTTCCCCATGCACGTACTATAACACAACTTATGGTCCTGGCTTCTCCATGCACGTACTACAACACAACTTATGGTCCTGGCTTCTCCATGCACGTACTACAACACAACTTGTGGTCCTGGCTTCTCCATGCACGTACTACAACACAACTTGTGGTCCTGGCTTCTCCATGCACGTACTACAACACAACTTATGGTCCTGGCTTCTCCATGCACGTACTACAACACAACTTATGGTCCTGGCTTCTCCATGCACGTACTACAACACAACTTATGGTCCTGGCTTCTCCATGCACGTACTACAACACAACTTGTGGTCCTGGCTTCCCCATGCACGTAGAGTATATCCTAGCTACAAGTCCCCGGAGTCTATCCAGGCTAACTTGACTTCTCTGTGACTTCTCTTAAATGGATTACCTGCACACGAAAATAGTTTCTTGAGTTACTTAAATAATGTTAGTAATCCCATTATACATCCCAGAGTGTTCCAGTGTTGTCCGGGGTGTCCATAACTACCTCTAATATACACTGGAAGATAACTACCTCTAATATACACTGGAAGATAACTACCTCTAATATACACTGGAAGATAACTACCTCTAATATACACTGGAAGATAACTACTTCTAATATACACTGGAAGATAACTACCTCTAATATACACTGGAAGATAACTACCTCTAATATACACTGGAAGATAACTACCTCTAATATACACTGGAAGATAACTACCTCTAATATACACTGGAAGATAACTACTTCTAATATACACTGGAAGATAACTACCTCTAATATACACTGGAAGATAACTACCTCTAATATACACTGGAAGATAACTACCTCTAATATACACTGGAAGATAACTACCTCTAATATACACTGGAAGATAACTACTTCTAATATACACTGGAAGATAACTACCTCTAATATACACTGGAAGATAACTACCTCTAATATACACTGGAAGATAACTACCTCTAATATACACTGGAAGATAACTACCTCTAATATACACTGGAAAATAACTACCTCTAATATACACTGGAAGATAACTACTTCTAATATACACTGGAAGATAACTACCTCTAATATACACTGGAAGATAACTACTTCTAATATACACTGGAAGATAACTACCTCTAATATACACTGGAAGATAACTACCTCTAATATACACTGGAAAATAACTACCTCTAATATACACTGGAAGATAACTACTTCTAATATACACTGGAAGATAACTACCTCTAATATACACTGGAAGATAACTACTTCTAATATACACTGGAAGATAACTACCTCTAATATACACTGGAAGATAACTACCTCTAATATACGCTGGAAAATAACTAGTTTCTGCACTAATATTTAAGGGATGAATATCCAGTAATGTCGGCTGCTACTTATCCTATCCAGGCTCTGTACACCATGCTAGTGTCAGGTGACTTTCCTTTTGAAGGTAGCAGGCTAGGCCTCAGGCCTAAGTTACTTCCTGGTCTGGGCCACACACTGACGTCTGATAAAGGCTGCCTTCCTTATTATTATAATATATCCATATAACACAGTCCTATATTGCTGCCTTCACTCTTCCCAAGAACCCCATGAAGACGGCAGCCTGGCATAGAACCTGGGGTAGAACCTGGGGTAGAACCTGGGGTAGAGCCTGGGGTAGAACCTGGGGTAGAGCCTGGGGTAGAGCCTGGGGTAGAGCCTGGGGTAGAACCTGGGGTAGAACCTGGGGTAGAGCATGGGACAGAGCCTGGGGTAGAACCTGGGATACATCATGAGATAGAGCCTGGGGTACAGTCTGGGGTACAACCTTGGGTACAGTCTGGGGTACAACCTGGGGTACAGCCTGGAGAGTCTCCACACTGTTGGAAGGAGCCTGGATAACACACCAAGATAACACATCACCAGGATAACACATTACCAGGATACCACACCACCAGGATAACACACCACCAGGATAACACACCACCAGGACAACACACCACCAGGATAACACCACTAGGATAACACACCACCAGGATAACACGCCACCAGGATAACTACACCATCAGGATAACACACTACTATGATAAACCACCAGGATAACACACAACCAGGATAACCACCAGGATAACATACCACCAGAATAACACACCAAGATAACACATAACCAGGATAACACACCAAGATAACACATCACCAGGATAACACACTACCAGGATAACACACCACCAGGATAACACAAAACCAGGATAACACACCACCAGGATAACACACCACCAGGACAACACACCAGGATAACACACAACCAGTATAACACACTACCAGGATAACACACAACCAGGATAACACCACCAGGATAACACACCACCATTATAACACACTACCAGGATAACACACCACCAGAATAACACACCATCATGATAACACACCACCAGGATAACACACCACCAGGATAACTACACCAGGATAACACACTACCAGGATAACACACCACCAGGATAACACACCATCAGGATAACACACCACCAGGATAACTACACCAACAGAATAACACACCACCAGGATAGCTCACAACCAAGATAACACACCACAAGGATAACACACTACCAGGATAACACACCACCAGGATAACACACCACCAGGATAACACACCACCAGGATAACACACTACCAGGATAACACACAACCAAGATAACACACCACCAGGATAACACACCACCAGGATAACACACTACCAGGATAACACACCACCAGGATAACACACCACCAGGATAACACACCACCAGGATAACACACCACCAGGATAACACACTACCAGGATAACACACTACCAGGATAACACACTACCAGGATGAAACACCACCAGGATAACACACCACCAGGTTAACACACCACCAGGATAATACACCACCAGGATAAGACACCACCAGGATAAGACACCACCAGGATAAGACACCACCAGGATAACACACTACCAGGATAAAACACCACCTGGATAATACACCACCAGGATAACACACTACCAGGATAAAACACCACCAGGATAACACACCACCAGGATAACACACTACCAGGATAACACACCACCAGGATAACACACCACCAGGATAACACACTACCAGGATAAAACACTACCAGGATAACACACCACCTTGATAACACACCACCAGGATAACACACCACCAGGATAACACACTATCAGGGTAAATCACCACCAGGATAACACACCACCAGGATAACACTGGAGTATCACTGGAGTCACAGTGATGGAGTAACACTGGAGTAACAGTGATGGAGTAACACTGGAGTCACAGTGATGGAGTAACACTGGAGTCACAGTGATGGAGTAACACTGGAGTCACAGTGATGGAGTAACACTGGAGTCACAGTGATGGAGTAACACTGGAGGCACAGTGATGGAGTATCACTGGAGTCACAGTGATGGAGTAACACTGGAGTCACAGTGATGGAGTAACACTGGAGTCACAGTGATGGAGTAACACTGGAGTCCCAGTGATGGAGTAACACTGGAGTCACAGTGATGGAGTAACACTGGAGTCACAGTGATGGAGTAACACTGGAGTCACAGTGATGGAGTAACACTGGAGTTACAGTGATGGAGTAACACTAGAGTAACAGTGATGGAGTAACACTGGAGTCACAGTGATGGAGTAACACTGGAGTCACAGTGATGGAGTAACACTGGAGTCACAGTGATGGAGTAACACTGGAGTCACAGTGATGGAGTAACACTGGAGTCACAGTGATGGAGTAACACTGGAGTCACAGTGATGGAGTATCACTGGAGTCACAGTGATGGAGTAACACTGGAGTCACAGTGATGGAGTAACACTGGAGTCACAGTGATGGAGTAACACTGGAGTCACAGTGATGGAGTAACACTGGAGTCACAGTGATGGAGTATCACTGGAGTCACAGTGATGGAGTAACACTGGAGTCACAGTGATGGAGTAACACTGGAGTCACAGTGATGGAGTAAAACTGGAGTCACAGTGATGTAGTAACACTGGAGTCACAGTGATGGAGTAACACTGGAGTCACAGTGATGGAGTAACACTGGAGTCACAGTGATGGAGTAACACTGGAGTCACAGTGATGGAGTAACACTGGAGTAACAGCGATGGAGTAACACTGGAGTCACAGTGATGGAGTAACACTGGAGTCACAGTGATGGAGTAACACTGGAGTCACAGTGATGGAGTAACACTGGAGTCACAGTGATGGAGTAACACTGGAGTCACAGTGATGGAGTAACAATGGAGTCACAGTGATGGAGTAACACTGGAGTCACAGTGATGGAGTAACACTGGAGTCACAGTGATGGAGTAATACTGGAGTCACAGTGATGGAGTAACACTGGAGTAACAGTGATGAAGTAACACTGGAGTCACAGTGATGGAGTAACACTGGAGTCACATTGATGGAGTAACACTGGAGTAACAGCGATGGAGTAACACTGGAGTCACAGTGATGGAGTAACACTGGAGTCACAGTGATGGAGTAACACTGGAGTCACAGTGATGGAGTAACACTGGAGTCACAGTGATGGAGGATTGACGATGAAATAAAAATTATTATTATTATTATTATTATTATTATTATTATTATTATTATTATATTTATTATTATTATTATTATTATTATTATTATTAATATCCTGGTGAGGGAGGGTTGTGTCAGTAGCCGCCAGCTGACACAGCCAGCCAGCTGACACAGCTAGCCAGCTGACACAGCCAGCCAGCTGACACAGCCAGCCTGCTGAAACAGCCAGCCAGCTGACATGGCCAGCCAGCTGACACAGCCAGCCAGCTGACACAGCCAGCCAGCTGACACAGCCAGCCAGTTGACACAGCCACACCTGCTTACACAGCCAGCCAACTGACACAGCCAGCCAGCTGTCATAGCCAGCCTGCTGACACAGCCAGCCAGCTGACACAGCCAGCCTGCTGACACAGCCACACCTGCTGACCTCCACATCACACCACTGCTGTGTCAGACCAATTCTTTCCTAGCCAGGGATCTTAATCCCATTAGGCACCTTTCCGTAGCTACATTCATTAGGCACCTTTCTGTAGCTACATTCATTAGGCACCTTTCTGTAGCTACATTCATTAGGCACATTTCTGTAGATACATTCATTAGGCACCTTTCTGTAGATACATTCATTAGGCACCTTTCAGTAGCTACATTCATTAGGCACCTTTCTATAGCTACATTCATTAGGCACCTTTCTGTATCTACATTCATTAGGTACCTTTCTGTAGCTACATTCATTAGATACCTTTCTCTCGCTACATTCATTAGGCACCTTTCTGTAGCTACATTTATTAGGCACCTTACTGTAGCTACATTCATTAGGTACTTTTTTCTCTCTACATTCATTAGGCACCTTTCTGTATCTACATTCATTAGGCACCTTTCTGTAGCTACATTCATTAGGTACCTTTCTCTCGCTACATTCATTAGGCCAGCTGAGACAGCCAGCCTGCTGACATGGCCAGCCAGCTGACACAGCCAGCCAGCTGACACAGCCAGCCAGCTGACACAGCCAGCCAGTTGACACAGCCACACCTGCTTACACAGCCAGCCAACTGACACAGCTAGCCAGCTGTCATAGCCAGCCTGCTGACACAGCCAGCCAGCTGACACAGCCAGCCTGCTGACACAGCCACACCTGCTGACCTCCACATCACACCACTGCTGTGTCAGACCAATTCTTTCCTAGCCAGGGATCTTAATCCCATTAGGCACCTTTCCGTAGCTACATTCATTAGGCACCTTTCTGTAGCTACATTCATTAGGCACCTTTCTGTAGCTACATTCATTAGGCACATTTCTGTAGATACATTCATTAGGCACCTTTCTGTAGATACATTCATTAGGCACCTTTCAGTAGCTACATTCATTAGGCACCTTTCTATAGCTACATTCATTAGGCACCTTTCTGTAGCTACATTCATTAGATACCTTTCTCTCGCTACATTCATTAAGCACCTTTCTGTAGCTACATTTATTAGGCACCTTACTGTAGCTACATTCATTAGGTACTTTTTTCTCTCTACATTCATTAGGCACCTTTCTGTAGCTACATTCATTAGGTACCTTTCTCTCGCTACATTCATTAGACATATTTCTGTAGCTACGTTCATTAGGTACCTTTCTCTCGCTACATTCATTAGGCACATTTATGTAGCTACATTCATTAGGTACCTTTCTCTCGCTTCATTCATTAGGCACCTTTCTGTAGCTACATTCATTAGGCACAGTGATGGAGTAACACTGGAGTCACAGTGATGGAGTAACACTGGAGTCACAGTGATGGAGTAACACTGGAGTCACAGTGATGGAGTAACACCTTTCTGTAGCTACATTTATTAGGCACCTTTCTTCCGCTACATTCATTAGGCACCTTTCTGTAGCTTCATTCATTAGGTACCTTTCTCTCGCTACATTCATTAGGTACCTTTCTCTCGCTACATTCATTAGGCACCTTTCTGTAGCTACATTTATTAGGCACATTTCTTCCGCTACATTCATTAGGCACCTTTCTGTAGCTACATTCATTAGGTACCTTTCTCTCGCTACATTCATTAGGCACCTTTCTGTAGCTACATTCATTAGGTACCTTTATTCCACTACATTCATTAGGCCCCTTTCTGTAGCTACATTCATTAGGCACCTTTCTGTTGCCACATTCATTAGGCACCTTTCTGTCGTTACATTCATTAGGCACTTTTCTGTTGTTAGATTCATTAGGCACCTTTCTGTAAAAACATTCAGTAGGCACCTCTCTGTCGCAATATTCATTAGGCACCTTTCAGTAGCTACATTCATTAGGCACCTTTCTGTAGCTACATTCATTAGGTACCTTTCTCTCGCTACATTCATTAGGTACCTTTCTGTAGCTACATTCATTAGGTACCTTTCTGTAGCTACATTCATTAGATACCTTTCTCTCTCTACATTCATTAGGCACATTTCTGTAGCTACATGTATTAGGTATCTCTATCTCGCTTCATTCATTAGGTACCTTTATGTAGCTACATTCATTAGGCACCTTTCTGTAGCTACATTCATTAGGTAGCTTTCTGTCGCTACTATAATTTCCTAACAAGTAGAACACAAAGAGTAGTAGTCAACAGAGTAAAGTCTGAGGCAGCTACTGTGAAAAGCTCTGTTCCACAAGGCACAGTACTTGCTCCCATCCTATTCTTCACCCTCATATCAGACATTGACAGGGATATAAGCCACAGTGCTGTGTCTTCCTTTGCAGATGACACCCGAATCTGTATGACAGTGTCCACCGTTGAAGACACTGCAAGACTCCAAGCAGACATAAACCAAATCTTTAAATGGGCTGCAGAAAACAATATGAAGTTCAATGATGAGAAATTTCAATTACTTAGATACGGAAAACGTGAAGAAATTAAAATCTCATCGGAGTACAAAACTAATTCCAACCACACAATAGAGCGAAAAACTAATGTCAAAGAACTGGGAGTGATCATGTCAGAGGATCTCACCTTCAAGGACCATAACAATGTAGCAATTGCATCTGCTCGAAAAATGACAGGATGGATAATGAGAACCTTCAAAACCAGGGATGTCAAGCCCATGTTGACACTTTACAGATCGCTTGTTCTATCTAGGCTGGAATATTGCTGCACACTAACTGCACCTTTCAAGGCAGGTGAAATTGCTGACCTTGAAAATGTGCAGAGAACCTTCACCGCACGCATAAGTGCGATAAACCACCTCAACTACTGGGAACGCTTGAAGTTCCTAAACCTGTACTCTCTAGAACGCAGGCGGGAGAGATACATTATTATATACACATGGAAAATTCTCGAGGGCTTAGTACCAAACTTGCACACAAAAATCACTCCGTACGAAAGCAAAAGACTCGGCAGGCGATGTAACATCCCCCCAATAAAGAGCAGGGGTGCCACTAGCACGTTGAGGGACAACACAATAAGTGTGAGGGGCCCAAGATTGTTCAACTGCCTCCCAGCGTACATCAGGGGGATTACCAACAAGCCCCTGGCTGTCTTCAAGCAGGCACTGGACAGGCACCTCAAGTCGGTACCTGATCAGCCGGGCTGTGGTTCGTACGTTGGACTGCGTGCGGCCAGCAGTAACAGCCTGGTTGATCAGGCTTTGGTCCAACAGGAGGCCTGGTCACAGACCGGGCCGCGGGGGCGTTGACCTCTGGAATTCTCTCCAAGTAGACTCCAGGTAGACATTCATTAGGCACCTTTCTGTAGCTACATTCATTAGGTACCTTTTGGCTGTCTTCATGCTATGACTAGCTTTGACATGTGCAGTCAGTCTGTTCCATTCCTTTATTGGTGTACAATAAAAGGTGTTTGAAGCCTGGCCACTGACTGTGGGAACTACAAAGTTGTGTTCTCTCCCCCTAGTACTATAGTTGCTGTTTTCTCTCCCCCTAGTACTATGGTTGCTGTGTTCTCTCCCCCTAGTACTATGGTTGCTGTGTTCTCTCTCCCTAGTACTATGGTTGCTGTGTTCTCTCCCCCTAGTACTATATTGCTGTGTTCTCTCCCCCTAGTATTATAGTTGCTGTGTTCTCTCCCCCTAGTACTATGGTTGCTGTGTTCTCTCTCCCTAGTACTATGGTTGCTGTGTTCTCTCTCCCTAGTACTATGGTTGTTGTGTTCTCTCCCCCTACTACTATGGTTGCTGTGTTCTCTCCCCCTATTACTATGGGTGCTATGTTCTCTCCCCCTAGTACTATGGTTGCTGTGTTCCCTCTCCCTAGTACTATGGTTGCTGTGTTCCCTCTCCCTAGTACTATGGTTGCTGTGTTCTTTTCCCCTAGTACTATGGTTGCTGTGTTCTCTCCCCCTAGTACAATGGTTGCTGTGTTCCCTCTCCCTAGTACTATGGTTGCTGTGTTCTTTTCCCCTAGTACTATGGTTGCTGTGTTCTCTCCCCCTAGTACTATTGTTGCTGTGTTCCCTCCCCCTAGTACTATGGTTGCTGTGTTCTCTCTCCCTAGTACTATGGTTGCTGTGTTCCCTCTCCCTAGTACTATGGTTGCTGTGTTCTTTTCCCCTAGTACTGTGGTTGCTGTGTTCTCTCTCCCTAGTACAATGGTTGCTGTGTTCCCTCTCCCTAGTACTATGGTTGCTGTGTTCTTTTCCCCTAGTACTATGGTTGCTGTGTTCTCTCCCCCTAGTACTATTGTTGCTGTGTTCCCTCCCCCTAGTACTATGGCTGCTGTTTTCTCTCACACTAGTACTATGGTTGCTGTGTTCCCTCCCCCTAGTACTATGGTTGCTGTGTTCTCTCACCCTAGTACTATGGTTGCTGTGTTCTCTCCCCCTATTACAATGGTTGCTGTGTTCTCTCACACTAGTACTATGGTTGCTGTGTTCCCTCCCCTTTGTACTATGGTTGCTGTGTTCTCTCCCCCTAGTACTATGGTTGCTGTGTTCTCTCCCCCTAGTACTATGGTTGCTGTGTTCTCTCACACTAGTACTATGGTTGCTGTGTTCTCTCACACTAGTACTATGGTTACTGTGTTCCCTCCCCCTAGTACTATGGTTGCTGTGTTCTCTCACACTAGTACTATGGTTTCTGTGTTCTCTCCCCCTAGTACTATGGTTGCTGTGTTCCCTCCCCCTAGTACTATGGTTGCTGTGTTCTCTCACACTAGTACTATGGTTTCTGTGTTCTCTCCCCCTAGTACTACGGTTGCTGTGTTCTCTCCCCATAGTACTATGGTTGTTGTGTTCTCTTCCCCTATTACTATTGTGTTGTCCCTCAACGTGCTAGTGGCACCCCTGCTCTTCATTGGGGGGATGTTACATCGCCTGCCGAGTCTTTTGCTTTCGTAGGGAGTGACTCTCGTTTGCAAGTTTGGTACTAATCCCTCTAGGATTTTCCAAGTGTATATAATAATGTATCTCTCCCGCCTGCGTTCTAGGGAGTACAGGTTTAGGAACTTCAAGCGTTCCCAGTAATTGAGGTGGTTTATCGCAGTTATGTGTGCCGTGAAAGTTCTCTGCACATTTTCAAGGTCATCAATTTCACCTGCCTTGAAAGGTGCAGTTAGTGTGCAGCAATATTCCAGCCTAGATAAAACAAGCGACCTGAAAAGTGTACACATGGGCTTGGCATCCCTGGTTTTGAAGGTTCTCATTATCCATCCTGTCATTTTTCTAGCAGATGCGATTGCTATGGTGTTATGGTCCTTAAAGGTGAGATCCTCTGATATGATCACTCCCAGGTCTTTGATATTAGTTTTTTGCTCTATTGTGTGGTTGGAATTTGTTTTATACTCTGATGAGATTTTAATTTCCTCACGTTTTCCGTATCTGAGTAATTGAAATTTCTCATCATTGAACTTCATAATGTTTTCTGCAGCCCATTTAAAGATTTGGTTGATGTCTGCTTGGAGTCTTGCAGTGTCTTCAACGGTGAACACTGTCATGCAGATTCGGGTGTCATCTGCAAAGGAAGACACAGCACTGTGGCTTATATCGCTAGTACTATGGTTGCTGTGTTCTCTCTCCGTAGTACTATGGTTGCTGTGTTCTCTCTCCGTAGTACTATGGTTGCTGTGTTCTCTCGCCGTAGTATTATGGTTGTTGTGTTCTCTCTCCTTAGTACTATGGTTGCTGTGTTCTCTCTCCCTAGTACTATAGTTGCTGTGTTCCCTCCCCCTAGAACTATGGTTGCTGTGTTCTCTGTCCCTAGTACTATGGCTGCTGTGTTCTCTCCCCCTAGAACTATGAATGCTGTGTTCTCTCCCCCTAGTACTATGATTGCTGTGTTCTCTCTCCCTATTACTATGGCTGCTGTGTTCTCTCTCCCTAGAAATATGGATGCTGTGTTCTCTCTCCCTAGTACTATAGTTGCTGTGTTCCCTCCCCCTAGTACTATGGTTGCTGTGTTCTATCTCCCTAGAACTATGGTTGCTGTGTTCTCTCCCCCTAGTACTATGGTTGCTGTGTTCTCTCCCCTAGAACTATGGTTGCTGTGTTCTCTCACCCTAGTACTATGGATGCTGTGTTCTCTCTCCCTAGTACTATGGTTGCTGTGTTCTCTCCCCTTGAACTATGGTTGCTGTGTTCTCTCTCCCTAGTACTATGGTTGCTGTGTTCTCTCCCCTAGTACTATGGTTGCTGTGTTCCTTCCCCAAGAACTATGGTTGCTGTGTTCCCTCCCCTAGTTTTATGGTTGCTGTGTTCTCTCCCCCAAATACTATGGTTGCTGTGTTGTCTTCCCCTAGTACTATAGTTGCTGTGTTCTCTCCCCGTAGTACTATGGTTGCTGTGTTCTCTCTCCCTACTACTATAGTTGCTGTGTTCTCTCCCCCTATTACTATGGTTGCTGTGTTCTCTCACCCTAGAACTATGGTTGCTGTGTTCCCTCCCCTACTACAATGGTTGCTGTGTTCTCTTCCCCTTGTATTATGGTTGCTGTGTTCACTCCCCCTAGTAAAATGGTTGCTGTGTTCTCTTCCCCAAGTACTATAGTTGCTGTGTTCTCTCCCCCTACTACTATAGTTGCTGTGTTCTCTCCCCCTAGTACTATGGTTGCTGTGTTCTCTCCCCCTAGTACTATCGTTGCTGTGCTCTCTCCCCTAGAACTATGGTTGTTGTGTTCTCTTTCCCTAGTACTATGGTTGCTGTGTTCTCTCCCCCTAATATTATGGTTGCTGTGTTCTCTCTCCCTAGTACTATCGTTGCTGTGCTCTCTCCCCTAGAACTATGGTTGCTGTGTTCTCTCTCTCTAGTACTATGGTTGCTGTGTTCTCTCCCCCTAGTACTATGGTTGCTGTGTTCTCTCCCCTAGAACTATGGTTGCTGTGTTCTCTCACCCTAGTACTATGGAGGCTGTGTTCTCTCTCCCTAGTACTATGGTTGCTGTGTTCTCTCCCCCTTGAACTATGGTTGCTGTGTTCTCTCTCCCTAGTACTATGGTTGCTGTGTTCTCTCCCCCTAGTACTATGGTTGCTGTGTTCCTTCCCCAAGAACTATGGTTGCTGTGTTCCCTCCCCTAGTTCTATGGTTGCTGTGTTCTCTCCCCCAAATACTATGGTTGCTGTGTTCTCTTCCCCTAGTACTATAGTTGCTGTGTTCTCTCCCCGTAGTACTATGGTTGCTGTGTTCTCTCTCCCTACTACTATAGTTGCTGTGTTCTCTCCCCTATTACTATGGTTGCTGTGTTCTCTCACCCTAGAACTATGGTTGCTGTGTTCCCTCCCCTACTACAATGGTTGCTGTGTTCTCTTCCCCTTGTATTATGGTTGCTGTGTTCACTCCCCCTAGTAAAATTGTTGCTGTGTTCTCTTCCCCAAGTACTATAGTTGCTGTGTTCTCTCCCCCTACTACTATAGTTGCTGTGTTCTCTCCCCCTAGTACTATGGTTGCTGTGTTCTCTCCCCCTAGTACTATCGTTGCTGTGCTCTCTCCCCTAGAACTATGGTTGTTGTGTTCTCTTTCCCTAGTACTATGGTTGCTGTGTTCTCTCCCCCTAATGCTATGGTTGCTGTGTTCTCTCTCCCTAGTACTATCGTTGCTGTGCTCTCTCCCCTAGAACTATGGTTGCTGTGTTCTCTCTCTCTAGTACTATGGTTGCTGTGTTCTCTCCCCCTAGTACTATGGTTGCTGTGTTCTCTCCCCTAGAACTATGGTTGCTGTGTTCTCTCACCCTAGTACTATGGAGGCTGTGTTCTCTCTCCCTAGTACTATGGTTGCTGTGTTCTCTCCCCTACTACAATGGTTGCTGTTTTCTTTTCCCCTTGTATTATGGTTGCTGTGTTCACTCCCCCTAGTAAAATGGTTGCTGTGTTCTCTTCCCCAAGTACTATAGTGGCTGTGTTCTCTCCCCCTACTACTATATTTGCTGTGTTCTCTCCCCATAGTACTAGGGTTGCTGTGTTCTCTCTCCCTACTACTATAGTTGCTGTGTTCTCTCCCCCTAATGCTATGGTTGCTGTGTTCTCTCTCCCTAGTACTATCGTTGCTGTGCTCTCTCCCCTAGAACTATGGTTGCTGTGTTCTCTCTCCCTAGTACTATCGTTGCTGTGCTCTCTCCCCTAGAACTATGGTTGCTGTGTTCTCTCCCTGTCATGAGAACTTGTATATATTTAATCTCCTCAGTCGCTTCCCAACCTTGACAGAGTGAGGGTGTCCCAGGTGCGCGTCAAGTGACCCCTGGTGACCAGTTGGTGAAGCTTTGTTTTCTACAAAATGGCGAACTACAGGAGGAGAGTCAACACCGTCTGCTTGGAATTGTTAAAAGGAGCCGTTTATCCAAGCAATGCCGACGTCGTTTTACCACTCATCATTCGGGATACTCTCAAGATACCTACCGAAGATTTGTACGGCGTGTCACTGAATGGTAATGCGAGAATCTTTGTGAAATTTGTGTCACCTGCAGTCTATGAAAGGGTCGTTGACACGTATCAAGAACGGCCTATTGTTGTCAACAATAGCTTGGAGGTGCGACTTCGCGACGTTTCGGCACATTACTAATAATAATAATAATAATAATAATTTTTATTTGTACATGATACAAAGAATTACATTTGGTTATTGAGATTACATGAGGTGTACATGCCAAAAGCCCCTAGTATGCAGGGCATTTTGGGCAGACTTAAAATTAACTTAAAACTAGATTGTAAGAATTATTGTAGATAGTATACAATGAGTAAAGGTGAGTATTTAAGCTATGAAATTTGAACATAGTTTTGTACTTTTGTCTTCATTATAAAATTAATTAAATCAGATTAAACAAATTAAAGCAATAGTAATAATAAAATAATAAAAAGTTATGGTTGATAATTTATAAAATAAGTAAAGTTGCTTATCAAGTTTTAAAGTTTGAATATAAGTTGAACATATCAATTAATTGTAGCAATTTATTGCAGCAATGCAACTAATTGAGTGAGATAACAATTTAAAACAATTTAAAACAATTAATTGCATTGCAGTTAGTTTACATGGTCATTATAATATAAGTGTTGGGAATAATTAGCTAAGTAAGTATTATTCATAACAGGTTTTACATTCATTCATTCAATCGTTCATTCATACATTACATTGACTTTAAAGTCAGGTTTTACGTTAAGTGATTATTCTACTTTGCTGGGAATGGTTGATATGGAGCAATTATCTTTGGGTGAGAAGGTGGTTTTTTAGCATCGTTTTGAATTGGGGTACAGGTAGGGTTTCTTTGGCAATGACAAGTAATGAATTCCAAATTTTCGTGCCTTTTATGTGCATTGAGTTTTTACATAGTGTTAGATGGACACGGGGAACATCGAGGAGTGATCTGTGTCTAGAGTTATGGTCATGTGTCCTGTTAAAATTAGTAAGGAGAAGTTTGAGTGGTGGGTTAATATCTGCATAGAGTGTTCTATGTATGTAATAGGCACAGTAAAAAGTATGGATGTCTTGTATGGTGAGTAAGTTTAAGTTTTTGAATATTGGTGGAGTGTGTTGTCTGGAGTGAGAATTTGTTATCATTCTAACTGCTGCCTTTTGTTGTGTTATTAGTGGTCTGAGATGAGTTATTGATGTAGAGCCCCATGTGCAGATTCCATAGGTGAGGTAGGGGTAAATGAGTGAGTGATATAGGGTAAGGAGAGCTGGTTGTGGAACATAGTACCGTATCTTGGATAGTATTCCCACGGTCTTTGAGACTTTCTTGGAGATTTGTTGTATGTGTGTCTGAAATTTGAGGCCACTGTCAAGATGTATTCCTAAGAATTTTCCCTCTGTGAGTTTTGCGATAGGGGACCCGTTTATCATTATGTTAAGTGGTGCGTTTGCAGCTCTGTTCCCAAACTGGATAAAATAGGTTTTATCAATATTGAGAGTAAGTTTGTTGGTCATCATCCAGGTAGATATTTTCTGCAATTCAGTATTTGCAGTGTTGGCTAGTGTGTCTGGGCTTGGGTGAGAGATAACGTATGTAGTGTCATCTGCAAAAAGTATGGGTTTGAGTAGTTGAGATGCATTTGGTAGGTCGTTAATGTAAATGAGAAAGAGTAGTGGGCCAAGAACACTTCCCTGTGGGACCCCTACGGTAATAGTTTGCGCGGTGGAGCTAGCTCCATTAGTGTACACATATTGGTTTCTGTTGCTAAGGTATGATTTTAGGTAGTTTAAGGAGTGTCCTCTTATACCATAGTGCTTATACCATAGTACTCATGGATTCGTCTTCGCAACATTCCATTTGAAGCCGACGAAGCTGATGTACGACGTGTGTTTGGAAGTTACGGGACTATACATGCTGTCAATGTGGGGCGATGGTCCCAAGGAATCTATGCTGGGATGTTAGAAGGGTCTTTTTCCATGAAAATGACTTTGAGACAGCCTATTCCATCATATGTGACTATGGAAGATTTCAGGACGCAAATCTACGTTACCTACCCAGGGCAGGTACGGACGTGCCGTCTGTGTGGTGGCCCTGGCCATATGGCCGCGAATTGCGAGCGACGGAGGTGGCAGCAGCGGACGGAACAACCTGAAGCGACACTTAGTGTAATGATGGACGAGTGCGTTCACCCACCGAAGGATGACATACCGGTGGTAGAGGACGTTCTGAAGGAGTTACCTGTTAATGGGAAATGGAGTGCAGCGGTGGAGGCTGCAGAGGAAGTCGTCTTGACGTTGCCACCAGTATCTGAGGGCGATCAAGATGGTGATGCCGCGGGTGAGTCACCTCTGGTGGAAGAGGTGCTGAGCCCGTCCATGGAGTTGCCTGGTTTTGACGAAATTCAGAGGCTCCTTGACAGCCCGACGCCAGTGGATTTCGTATCCACGCCGGTGATTTCACCGGTGGTGGAGACTGTACTTGTGAGTAGTGTGGGTGCAGAGGGAAGGCGTGTACCTCATAAGTCTGTGATAGTGGCAGACGTGGAGGTGCACAGGGAAGATAATATGGGTGATATGGAGTACGAGGAGCTTCCCGTAAGAGGCCAAGTACACCCGTGGAGGATGACATTCTAACTCCAGGCCAGAGGACAAGCAAAAAGGTTTGGGCAGATGTAGCCAAAAGTGACAAGGGTGCTCCCTTAGGTAAGTTAGGTGGGAGTGGTGGGAAGTCCTTTAGAAGTAGTAGCGGTAAGTCCAAGTCCAGTTTGTCAGCAACTGGGAAGAGAAATGATAAAACCCCACCACTGTCTTCAAGTGCATTACAATAAATGATAATGGCCTCTGTTCAGAGGTCAAGAGACGATGGGTGGAGGTATCACTAAGACGTTTGGATGTTGATGTGTTCTTTATGCAAGAACATAATTTTAGGTGTGGAAGTGAGTTGCGAGTGCGAGGGTATACATGTTATGTGGGGAACTCGGACAAGTTCAAAGGTGGGGTTGTAGTAGGCATACGGGAGACCAGTCCTTTTACGTTGTTGGCATGGGATTGGGGCGGTGGGGGACGGGTTGTGCGTGTTGTGGGAACATGGGGGCATATACAAGTAGGTTTTGTTTGTGTGTATATGCCAGCAACATCTAATAGACGGGTGAAGGAAGATTTTGTACGCGAGCATTTAGTATATTTTCTCAGGGGCCTCCCTTTAGTTTCCGTGATTGCCGGGGATTGGAATTGTGTTATTAGGGAAAAGGATGTTGAGCCAAGAGGTGGGCGGTGTCTCTTAGAGATTTTACGGGATGTACTACGGGCGGTTGGTGTTGTAGACGTGATTGGAGGTGGGGGTGGAACGTAGATTTCACATTTTGTCGGAAAGGTTATGCCGCACGTTTAGATAGAGTGTACATCACTGATTTAATACGTTGTGGGAGGGTAGAATGTGTGGATTTGGGTTTCACGGACCATAGGGGCGTGCTGGCAGCTCTAGAATGGGAAGGTGTTGTTCGAGTTTTCCCTAGCTACTGGAAATTAAATGTTAGATTGTTGAAGGGTTTAGAGGCTTTGGAGTCTTTTGGGTTATGGTGGGAGAGGTTGTGGGACGGTGGTAGAGGAATCGGGAATGTGGTGGATTGGTGGAATTCAAGAGCAAAGTTGGCAATAAAGGGTTTTACAGTAGGTTAGGGAGGAAGATGCGTCATATAGGTACGGAAAGCAGAGGTACCTTGAGGGTCAGTTGAGAGATTGTTACGGTGCGGGAGGAAGGTATGATCAAGCAAAAATAGAGTGTCTTAGAAGTCAATTATAGGATATACAGAACGAGAATTTTCAGGCGTTGAGGGTGCGGGCGGGGATAGAGGAGGTGCTATGGGGATAAGCCCTCTGTTCGAGTCCTTGAAGTTTCAGGTTGCGACGCAAGGCGACAACGGTGATGTCTTTGGTTGTTGATGAGGACTTGGCTGGATACTGTAAGGGACAAAGGCTATGTACTACAGAAAGCATGGGGAACTATGCGGATAAATGGTTTGCACAAAAATGGATTGGTAGAGAGGGGAATCAGGAGGCGAGGGAGGCTTTACTACATAGTATAGTGGCGAACGTGAATGATGTGGATAGAATGGCCATGGAGGGAAATATAACGGAGGAGGAGGTTGCCCAGGCCGTTCGGAGTCAGGCAATGGGAAAATCGCCGGGTTGGGATGGAATTTGGGGATTTTTATGTAGTCCATTGGGAAACTTTAAAACACGTCCTGGTCCGTTTATACAATGCTATGAAAGATGATGGAAAAATGGGTGGGGAGGTGGGGTTGGGGATCGTCGTTTTAGTGCCGAAGGTACACATACATGGAACTCTAGGGAATATAGACCCATCACGTTGTTAGGAGCGGATTATAAGATTTTTGCAAGAATTTTAGCTAATCGTATGAACGAGTGTTAGATAAAGTGGTATGGGAAGGGCAATATGGGATTCCTGGAAGGTCTATGAGGGTCGGCCATCGTAGAATTAAAGGTTTTGTGGAGGCACGTCATGGGGGGAGTATTGGGATTGGATTGGGAAAAGGCTTTTGATAATGTAGATAGGGAGACTTTATTTGCAATTTTATTAAAACAGGGTTTTGGAGAAGAGATAGTGTCATGGGTGCGTATGCTATACATTGATGCAAAAAACGGTTCAGGTGAATGGGAGGGTGGGGTCCGCGATAGGCATGGGGTGGGGGCTGCGGCAGGGGTGTCCCCTCTCCCAGCTCTTGTTTGCCTGTTTGCAGGACCCTTTTATAGGTTAGTTAACGGAGGAGTGGGGCAGGGTTTTAGTGCGCAGGGTGTAGAGGTGGGCATCATAGGATACGTTGATGATACTACCATAATGGTGCGTAGTAGGATAGGTTTGGAATTCATTAACAGGGTTATAGTTTTTTTTGGAGATGCGTCAGGGATGCGTGTTAACAGGGAAAAATCAAAATTTTTGGAGGTGGGGTCCTGGGTGGGGGACGTTGGGCAAGGAGTATGGGTGGAAAACTGTCGAGAGCCTTAAAATATGTGGAGTACATTTTTGTGATGAGGAAAGATCTGCAAGAACAATTAATTCTTCTTTAGTTGTAGATGCAGCCATTCGTAGAATGGCTGGATGGCAACGAGTGAGGTGACAATACTTCAGAGGGTAATTGTCATAAACGTTCTTGTGTATAGTAAATTATGGTTTGTGGCAGCAGTTTATCCTTTGCTTCCGGAGGATGTACTGAGGTTACAGAGGAGAGTTTTGAATTTTATATGGGGATTCCGTCGACATTGGTTGGGGAAGGACGTCGTCATGACAAAAATAGCTAAGGGAGGTATGGGGCTAATACCGGTACATAGGCGTTTGATTGGTATTTATGTGCGGCAGGAATATCTAGAGCGAGGCGGAGTTAGGGGGCGAGGTTGACGCAGTAATGAGAGAGGTTAGAAGGTGGTGGGTGGGTAAAGATTTAATGTTGTGTGAAGCCATGTTGCGGCATCTATTGGTAGTACAAAACCCCAAGAGGGTAAATATTGGTATGTACGTGGGTGAGGTCATTGGTGAGGAGGTTTATCCGGGTTACCATTGGAAGACCATATGGTATTGGTTCAAGAGATTGCGATTGCAACCTCGGGTTCGAGAAACTGGATTCCGTTTCCTTCATGGCATCCTAGCGTCTAGGGCGCAGTTGTATGTAATGGGTGTGACTCGGGATCAAAACTGTGTACGGTGTGGATGGCCGGAAACGGCCTACCATGTCGTATACTTTTGTGAAGAATTAATAAGGGTGAGGAACTGGTTTCAGTGCGTCCTACGACAGGTAGGCGGTGAGGGATTGTCGATGCTTAGGGCGTTAAGTTTAGAGGTAGGGGTTGTTCGGATGCGGTCCGACGATCGGTTTCGTACTTGGTACTCGATTTTATATATGTTTCTTGGGGGATGAGGGAGATTAGAAGTGCGACGCGCATCAGGGCACTGGCGTGTCGGTTTTACAGAACGAAATGTAGAAATCGTGAAGTGTATGGACATAGCTGGGAGAGAGACTTTTCGTTGGGATATAGACATCTAACGATGGATGTATTAAAGGGTTTGTGACATCCACTGCGTGTTGAATGGTACCATGACGGAGCGTGTGGGCTGGTCTTCGGTGAGGGGGAGGGTGTTTTAATTTTATGTATGAAGTGAGCTAGTGAAATGTGTGCAAGATGTGGGATGTGGCCTAGGATGAGGGAAGGTGACCTGTAGTTGGTCCGGGTTAGGTTCTCGGTGTGATTGTTGACTCAGACTGGGGGAGTTCAAAATGGAGACAGTGCATGGTTTTATCATTTTGGTGGAACTGTTAGTTATTAAGTGGTAGGTAAACTTCTTTTGCATGGAGAGAGTCGGTCTTATATAGTAGTATAGAGGTATGAGAGTTGGATATTCAAATCCGGCTATTTAGTCCGAAGACTTTCATAGACAGTGACAACCCATTGTGCCAAATAAGGGTTATATCCTCTGTTTGCGTTACTGTTGTAGTCTTTCATAGGACCGACTCAGATTGTGTGAATTGACAACATGGAGAGATTTCCAAGTTGTATATCTGATGGATAGAACATAGTATACAATTAGGCTATGATTCTTATTAGTTTTGATTGGTCATGTGTTAAAATTTCTTATGTGGTCCGATGTATACTGGTAATATGTACTGAGGTTTAGTTAGGTGTTTTGTGTACCTAGTAAGAGGGGGGGGAGAATTAAGAGATCTAATGCCAGAGAACCTAAGGTTTTTCTGATGATATCAAAAGGACACCTAGTTTTGTGTTAGGGAGCACACCAAAGCATGTGGAGAGTTTTTTTTTTATATTTTTATTTAAATTCATTATACACAAATAAAACATTACAATAGTAAACTATAAATCCAAAAGATCAACAACAACTAACCAAAAACAGCCACATAGCCACATAGGAACAGTCTATCACATGAAAGAGTTTAATACATATCATAAAATACCAATTGTCTCCCATACAAACCCTTCCCCACACTACATAAACCCCATGTTCATGATCAATTGTTCAAAACAAAGTGCATACATATCCAGAATGGAGCACATTGAGCCATGTCCATCTTGAACAAACCTTTACCAATATCCTAGACATGCCATTACATATATTGATTTTTCCAGGAAACCAATGATATATCCAAAACATGATCTTTCTTGCTTACTGCCTATACACAAAAACAACACATATAATGATCAATAATGAATGTACACATGTACATTCTAATATGTACAAGTTATAATAAATAGATGTACCCCTTCGCCTGATACCACTGTCTCTAGAATTGTGGTAATACATTAATTACAACTACTTACGTTAGAACCCCTACCGACACCCCAACAAATTATTTACAACATGAAATGTAACAACGTCTACACACTTAGACGTATTAATATGAACACTAAGAACCACTGAAATGCCCACACAAGAATAACATGTTACATACAATACATAAATATGGCACACATAATACAACACACAAATATGAAGTATAACATTACACATCTTCAAGAAACACCAAATACCAAATACATGAATGCCCAAAAAACAAAACAATCTTATTCCTTATATCAATGTCATCACATTACATACAAATTTAAACTTTAAAATCTACCGCAACAAACCCATCATCCAACAAAACACCGAATCATGCACTGATATCCCAGAGTAACACCACCGTAACTGTGTTTTCCATAACATTGAATGACAACAGATGCACGTATGCAACCACTCATAATGCACTGCATCGTCCCATTCCATAGGAACGCCGCTATACCATATTTAAACAACCTCCTCACACCAATTGAAATGCACAGTACTGGACAAACCCTCACTCTCCCCTTACTGACCCCCCCCCTTTTTCACCCCATCCCTTCTTGCATACTTTCCTCTGCTCTAGTCTTGCGTCCCCACCCAAATCAGGTGTTAGTAGTCCTCCGTGCCCTCTATCGACCCCCCTCCAAACCCCACACACCTCTATTAAGCACTCACCTCCTGTCAACACACCCACTCCACCTATATCCTGGATGTCCAGCCCCCTTGTTAGGACCCCCCCCATAGATCTCCCATATTCATGTTCCTGTACCCCTCCGCAAAGCGACTCCCATCCCCTACCATACACCACCCTATTCCTACACTTGGTGCGATACATGCTTGCTGCCACAGCCCTCATCCTCTCCCTGTTACTCTTGTCCCTTAATCTCCATGCTCCACACACATAATCTACCATACAATACATAATCCCCCTCCTTTCTCTGCCCCTCCCCTATATCCAGGTATATCTCTCTTAGCATTGAAATGCCACCTCCCAACCCTCGAATGATTCCACCCACCATTCCTCACCTCCCCAATGTTCGCAAAAATACACCACATGCAATGCTGATTCCATCATGCCACACTTCTCACACCTACCATCCTGCACTAAACCCATGGTGTATAGAATTGCCTCAGAGCCACCACTCCATGCATGAATCTGTACATATGCCCCCTGTCCCTTTCCCTCAACCTTAATTCCCTGAACCCCTCCCAAATGCTTCTCCAGTCATATGTGGGGTACACCGCCCCCCCCTCCACCACCTCGTTCCCATTCCCCACTCTTACCATTACTCCTGTCCGTATCTTGTGAGGTTCCCCATCACCATCAAATTTCTCAACATATCCCTGCAAAAAGCCAATTCCTTCCCCCCCACCACTCCCTACCCCCCCTCAGCACCCCCCACCCCATCTTCCCACCTCCCCAGACCCCCCGTCTCACCATGCATCTTCTAACAAACGCACATATAAGCCTTCGCTCCACCCAAATCAACCCTAAACCTCCACGCCTAATGCTGTTTCGCACGATTTCCTTCCTAAGCCAATGTCGCCCTCCCGCCCAAATGTACCTATACACCCTACCCTCCAGCTCCTTCACATCCTCCGTCCTTAATGGATACACGACTGCCACGTGCCACAATCTACTATAAACCAAGCTGTTTACAACAATCACCCTCTGCCCCAAGGTCAGGTCCCCGCCCTCCAACTATTAATCGATCCTTCGCCCCCTGCACGACCCTTCGCGAATTTACTTCCCTAGCCATGACCCCCTCCCTCATAAAGATAATCCCACATATTTTGACGCTATCTACGATATGCCACCCAAACCCTCGTGCCAATCTCCCCCCCACCCACGTCCCCACCTCCATCAACTTCGACTTTCCTCCGTTCACCCTCATTCCCGTCGCCGAACAAAACAAACTTAGAGCCCTCCCCACCCCCTCTAAATCCTTCCTACTACCCACAAGCACCGTTGTGTCATCAACGTACCCCACAATGCCCGCCTGTCCTCCCACCTCCACTACCCCGTCCCTCCCTATCCCCTCCCCCACTAACCTGTAAAACGGGTCCTGCAGACAGGCAAACAGAATTTGCGACAGGGGACAACCCTGCCGCAGCCCCCTGTTCATCTTTACCACACTCCCTAACCTTCCATTCACCTGAATCCTTACACTCGCCCCCCCATACAAAGACCGTACCCATTGAACAACTTCCCCCAAATCCCCGTCGTCGCATAATCTCTAGCAACACATCCCTATTCACACTATGTAAGCCCCCTCCAGTCCAACGTCAACACTCCCCCCCCCCACACCTATCTATAAACCCTTAATCCTTTCCTGCCCTTGGTCACTCCCTGCCCGGTATTCCCCCTGCCCCTCTTCAATCACTCTTTCCACCACCTTTTTTAATCTGTTACCCAAAATCTTCGTATATTTTATAGTCAGTATTCATTAACATCAACGGCCTGTAATTACTAACCTTGTTCCCCTCCTTCCTTCTTTACCAAAACCACCACCCCCATACCCATTTCCCCCCCATCACCCCTTCCCTTTTCTACAGTTCATCACCCCAGTGACACATTCCCCAAAGCACCCCAGTTCTCCCTATAAAATTCATTTGCAATCCCATCTATTCCTGGTGCCTTCCCTTTGCTGAGACCATTCCTGCCTCCCACCCCCATCCTCCCGTATCTCCCCCTCCACCCCCTCCTGTCCTCCTCCCCATCCTCTCCTTAACCCCTCTCTGTAGCAACATCCCCTCCACTCCTTTTTTCTCTACTTTTTCCAAATATTTAGCAAACCATTTATCAACATACACCCCCATCGCTTCCATTCTTATCCATGTTCCCCTCTCATATCTCCCTAGGTTCTCATCCACCTCAAAACACTCCACTGAAATTGCCTCCCCGCGTGCTCTGCACCTCCCCAATACATACTTTGAGGGTTTATCCCCACAGGACCTCCTCCAACCCCCTTTCATCTTGCAAACCCCGAATCTTTCATTCTGAATTTCCTCTAATTGCTCCTTCAACTGCCTAATCTCCCCCCTCACCTTATAACCTCCTCTGTCATGACAGTCCTGCAGTAACCCCTCAATATAATTTTGCAACCGTGCCTCCATGCCGCCTCCTCCCTTCCCAACCTCCGATAGTACTGTCGGATGAACTGCTTTCCCTCCTGCGCCCACCATTCCACTAAATTTCCCCCTCCCTTCCCTTCTCCACACCCTCCCCACCAGCTCGCGAAAGCCTCCCTCTGCTCTATTCCCAACAACAGTCTAGTATTCAACTTCCAATAGCTTTTATATTGTTTCGCTACCCCCGACCAATCCACCTCCACCAACACTCCCCTATGGTCAGAAAATCCACGTCCACTGTACTAACCCTTCCCCCTGCACACTTCCCGAAACATACAACCTATCTAGCCCAGCCCCGTATCCCGCCTGACAAAAGTGTGCTCACTCACACCCCCCCCAACGACATCCCTCAATCCCGCACTCCCCAACAAGTCCCTCAGTTCCACCAACACGCAACCCGCACCCCTAGGCTCCACATCCTTCCTTCTGATCACGCAGTTGTAATCTCCCCTACAACTGCCACCCGTAAATCCCTAAATGCAAACACCATTGAGTCCCCACAAATTCCTTCTTTACCTTCCCTGACCTGTCAGCTGGCATGTACACCCCATAAAACAGACGCGAACCCCACCCCAATCCCCTTCCACCCTGACAATCCTACCCCCGCATTCCTCCCATGCCATTAGTCGAAAAGGGCTGGACTCCGCCACTGCCACTGCCGACCCACCCTTTAATTTCCCTGATGACCCCGCATATACTCTGTATCCTTTCAAACTCAGCTCCTTCCACACCGAAAATTGTGTTCCTGTATGAATGCTACAGTCACTCCATACCTACGTAATGTACCCTCCACCCATGCTCGTTTAATTTCATCCCAATCCATTCCATTTATAGTTAAACACTGGAAATCACTTGTGAGGGTTTGTCCTTTGACCTCGGTGGATGCTGCGATGAAGCCTTCCCCCTACTCCCCGCTTTACTCGCTATTTTTCCACCCCTGTCCTTTCCCTTATCCTTCATCAAGTCTAAATCCTTCCTCGCAACATCCACCAAAGGTTTTACATGTCCTCTGTGCAGGAGTTAGTACGTCATCACTGTCCGAAATTGTACCGACCTCTTTCGAGTCCCAGTCACCACATGCATAGCACTCTCTTCTGCTGAGCGGTGCACCTCCACTGTCACCTGCTCAGTCTCCATGAATCCCTTCCCTGTGTCCTCCTGGACCATACTTTCCACCAACTTCCTGCCTCATCCAATTCAGCACTCACCTCCCCACTTAATACAGGCAAAGGTTCCTCCAATAAGCCTTGCAACACCTCCTCCAGTGGCTCTTCCTGACTCACACACTCTGCATCCCCACATCCACCAGTAACCTCCTTCTGCCCAGACCCCTGAGGTAATGTATGACATCTCTCCTCAGGGCCCTCCACTATTCCTCCACAACTTTGTATGCCTCTCTGTGACTACTGTTCCCTCGTTCTTACGATGCTCCTCTTGTGCCATCTGCCCCCGTTGTCCTGCATCAGTCCTCTGATGCGATCGCCTCATACAGTCAGCGGCTATGTGACCGTAAGACCCACACAGCCTGCACGTTCGTTGTTGGCCCACATAAGTCACATAAACTTGTGTGTGAAACTCAGGCAGGATGACATATGAAGGTATCGGTCTCTTCAGTGTCATCTTCAGTGAGAAAGACCCTTCAAACAGGCCCACCATGGGCCCCTCACTCCATGTCCCTGTTGTTACAGCATGTATCGTCCCGTAGTCACTGAAAACCTTGCTGATGTCCATCTGGTCAGACTCGAACGGCGCGTTCTTAATCTTAACCCAAGTGTAGGTTCTTGAAACATCCTTCAATCTCACTTGTAGGCCGTTGCGCACAGTATACACCCGATCCTGATGCCGGTCGACCAACCTCTCATAAACGTCAGCTGTGAGAAATTTCACAAACACCCTGGTCATGCCATTCAATGCCACTCCGTACAAATCTGCCACCTCAATGTTGTAGACGTCCTTCAGGATACCTGGAAGGACAGTGGCTGCCGTGGCAGGCTGCAGTACTCCTGTGACCATGTCGATGCAGACTGTGTTCACTCTTCTTCTGCCGGCCGACGCCATTGTTGACTGAAAACCAAGTTGGCTCAGAGCGTCGCCAGGGGTCAGCACCAGCGCAGAGAACCACCTCACCCCACCAAGGCTGGGTGACGAATGTGTTGTTTTGTGTACCTAGTAAGAGGGGGGGGAGAATTAAGAGATCTAATGCCAGAGAACCTAAGGTTTTTCTGATGATATCAAAAGGACACCTAGTTTTGTGTTAGGGAGCACACCAAAGCATGTGGAGAGTTATGGCAATTAACCTTGGATGGTATGCTTACCATGAACAAGACCTGTGGTAGGAGAATTGTGTTTTGTAGCCTCGAATGTTTAGTAATGATTGGAGACATAAACTTAGGAGCTTCTTGATCCCCATGTAACATACATGAGAGTTGGACTGGAGTCCAGTGTCCACAAAGATAATTTGTATTGAACAAAAATGTGTTTCGACTTAACTTGTATGTAATACTAAGGCAAACGAACAATATTTATGTATGGTCAAATAGTATACATGGTAAGGTTGATTTTGATTTGTAAATGTATTAGGGGGGGGGGTGTTGTCGGCGTGTTGTAATATTAATAAGCATTGTTGAACATAATTTACATTCATATTAGGTATCCTTTTATTGTATTGTATATACCTGTATGTACCGTTTTCAATAAGATGTAAAAGTTTGAAATAACGGTATCAACATGTTTAAAGTACACATGGTTAGATGTTTATGTTTAGAGTTCGGAGGTATGATATATTATGTTGAGAAACACTGTGTTGGCCTCTCAACACAAATAAGTTAAGTTGGGGTTTCCCTTGTGATTTGTACACTGTGGAGCTGCAGGAGGGTCCAGGTACTAGAGCACGTGTTGTACGGTGCTCCGGGAGGGGGGGGGTCTTGGTTGGTAATTGTATTTAGTGACATAATACTATGCTTGTTATAGTACTTATCATTGTTTTGAATGTTGTGTTTCCGCAATTGCGGGTTATGATGTAACGGGTTTACATCGAATATGAAATGTCAAATTTCTATCCTGCTGACGTGTTGGATTATGACAGTGTATAATTATGATATTATCACATACATATTTTGTTCCTGTTGTAACTCTTCTTGTCTGTACTGTTTTTAATAAAATAAAAAAAAAAAAAAAAAAATCTCTTTGATAATACGACCTTGCTAGTATCTTCGTTATTAGCTAAATCGAAGCTACTGGATCTTGGTATTATTATCCTATTCATCCTTCATCATAACTCAGTATTATTTTACCAGTACGGTATATATTTAATATATCTGGGTATGAGTGTTATATGTAAAGCATGTAATTGCCAGTACGCAGTTCACGCATGTTTGGTCGTGACGTCACAAGTTGGCGCCAAATAGTTATATCACTTGATCCGACGTGACTTGTGGTGCACTAGGATTTGTCTAGGCAGTGTCTCACTTGACTTAGCAGAGAGAGAGCACCTAGTCTCTGATATTGTAGCCATTCTCACGTTATTAAGCTAGAGGCTTGTATCTAGCCTGGACGTGGGAATAAGCAGCCACTTGATCATTGGATTTTGATTGTCTTTACTGTGTTAGCCAGAACTGTTCTACTGAGAGATACCCCAGTGAATTATCTTTGAAAAGACGGCCAGTCAGAAACCGTATTTGTGTTTATCGTGCATTGTAGTATTTTCTTATTGTACTTCACTAATACTGAAGGTTCAGTGTTTAAGAATGTGTTAACTTCCTTTAGAAACTTAAAGGAACCTTAAACAGTGCTTCATTAATTTATATATATATTTATAGCATACTTATCAAACAAAAGCTAATTCTAGTTTAATTAAATTAAATCGATTTTTGTTTGAAGTTTCTATTTGATACAAAACAAGGAAGGAATATTGATCTATATTTCGAGTTAAAAAACACACTATACTTTGCCCACTCGTAATACTCCCCCTAGTAAAATGGTTGCTGAGTTCCCTCCCCCTAGTACTATGGTTGCTGTCGTCTCTCCCCCTAGTACTATGGTTGCTATGTTCTCTCCCCCTAGTACTATGGTTGTTGTGTTCTCTCCCCCTAGTTCTATAGTTTGTGTGTTCTCTCCCCCTAGTACTATGGTTGCTATTTTCTCTCCCCCTAGTACTATGGTTGCTATGTTCTCTCCCCCTAGTACTATGGTTGTTGTGTTCTCTCCCCCTAGTTCTATAGTTTGTGTGTTCTCTCCCACTAGTACTATGATTGGTGAGTTCCCTCCCCCTAGTACTATGATTGCTGTGTTCTCTCCCCCTTGTACTATGGTTGGTGTGGTCTCTCCCCCTAGTACTATGGCTGCTGAGTTCTATTCCCCTAGTACTATGGTTGCTTTGGTCCTCCCCCTAGTACTATGGTTGCTGAGGTCCTCCCCCTAGTACTCTGGTTGTTGTGGTTCTCCCCCAAGTACTCTGGTTGTTGTGGTTCTCCCCCAAGTACTCTGGTTGCTGTGGTTCTCAGCCTTGACAAAATTGGCAGCAAGATATTCTGGACACTGTTTGTGAGCAATTTTTGAACTTGATTTAGCTTCAGTTGTTTACTCTGTCTTAAATGTGAGGGAAAAGTAGTTGTAAATAAGGTAACGGTTGTTCAGTCAGCCGGGAGCATTATTAACGAGTTACAGCCAGCAATTCCATCTAGCGGGCTGGAGCTAAACTCTTGTTCCCGGTTGTCTGAGGGTTTTTACTTTCTACTCCTGGTAGTATGACTCTTACCTGGTGTCGGTTGGGGAGTGGAAAGTCACTTCACCTTCACTCTTCTCCGAATCAGCTCTGCCGCTGGACTGGTTCTCCAGGACAGACGCATGACTTACGAGCAAGATTTTCCCTGGACTTAACGGGAATTCCACAACAACTCCTCTCTAGTTTCTAACTTGTGTGCGTTAGAGGGTGTTGCAGAAGATCTCATCTACCTTTGGATACCTACAGTGTGGTATTTCAACCTCGTGGTCCCAGGAGATTCACCATCTACTCCGGAGACATACCACCTACAGAGAGACAACCATCATCTATTCTCCCCCTCTCCGGTTATTACCTCCTGTCTCACCAACAGACCTGAACCACAACGGATATATATCTTTTTTATTTCTATTTAATTTTATATTAAAATCCAGAAAAAACTATCTTATTATAAATATCCTTCGGTTTACTATTCTTTATTAATTTTTCCATCAATATTTTGTTCAGGGGAAGGCGTTTCCCTGACAATTCAGCATATATAATTGTTGAAATTCATCCAGGCCTATATGTTCTCTTGGACCCAGGCCTACATGTTCTATTGGACCCAGGCCTACATGTTCTCTTGGTCCCTGGCCTACATGTTCTCTTAGACCCAGGCCTATATGTTCTCTTGGACCTAGGTCTACATGTTCTTTTTGACCTAGACCTACATGTTTTCTTGGACTCTAGCCTTCATTTTCTCTTAGACCCAGGCCTACATGTTCTCTTATACCTAGGCCTACATGTTCTCTTGAACCCAGGTCTACATGTTCTCTTAGACCCAGGCCTACATGTTCTCTTAGACCCAGGCCTGCATGTTCTCTTGGTCCCTGGCCTATATGTTCTCTTGGACCCAGGCCTACATGTTCTCTTGAACCCAGGCCTACATGTTCTCTTGGACTCTGGCCTACATGTTCTCTTGGACTCTGGCCTACATGTTCTCTTGAAACCAGGCCTACATGTTCTCTTGGACCCAAGCCTACATGTTCTCTTGGACGCAGGCCTACCTATTCTCTTGGATCCCGGCCTACAAGTTCTCTTGGACCAGGGCCTACATGTTCTCTTGGGCCCTGGCCTTCATGTTCTCTTGGACCCAGGCCTACATGTTCTTTAGGACCCAGGCCTACATGTTCTCTTGAACCCAGGCCTACATGTTCTTTTGGACCCCGGCCTACATGTTCTTCTGGACTTAGGCCTACATGTTCTCTTGAACCCAGGCATAAATGTTCTCTTGGACCCAGGCCTGCAGGTTCTCTTGGTCCCTGGCCTACATGTTCTCTTAGACCCAGGCCTATATGTTCTCTTGGACCTAGGTCTACATGTTCTTTTGACCTAGACCTACATGTTTTCTTGGACTCTGGCCTTCATTTTCT
>WNWK01017171.1:20000-43035 GCA_009830355.1 Cherax destructor | reverse complement strand
TGTGTGTGTGTGTTTTTATCACCTATTTGTACTCACCTATTTGTGGTTGGGGGGGCCCGATTCATGTTCCTCCCCGCCTTTTTCACTGTTGCTACTGGGTTTCCTCTCCCCCCTGCTCCATGAGCTTTATCAAACCTGTCTTAAAACTTTTTTGGTTCCTGCCTCCACTAGCCCTTTCCCAACCCCATTCCACTTCCTGAAACTCTATGACTGAAGAAATACCCTAACACCCCTTTGACTCATAGGAGTCTTCAACTTCCAAGGACCCCTTGTTTCTGTGTCCCCCCCTGGAACATCTTGTCTCTGTCCACCTTATCTATTCCTGCAGTATTTTATATGTCGTTATCATGTCTCCCTAACCCTCCTGTCCTCTAGTGTCGTCAGGCCGATTTCCTTAACCTTTCTTCGAGGACAATCCCCTTAGCTCTGGGACTAGTCTTGTGCAAACCTTTGCACTTTCTCTAATTTCTTGACGTGCTTGACCAGGTGGGGTTCCAAACTGGTGCTGCATACCCAGTATGGGCCTGACGTATATGGTATACAGAGTCTTGAAGATTCCGGGAGTATTGAACGCTATTCTTAGGTTTGCCAGCCGCCCGTATGCTGCAGCAGTTATCTGATTGATGTGTGCCTCAGAGATGTGTGGTATTATACTCACCCCAAGATCTTTTTCTTTGAGTGGGGTTTGCAGTCTTTGGCCACCTAGACTATACTCTGCTCGGTCTTTTTGCCCTTCCCGATATTCAGACTTTAAGGCAGGGTTAAATTCAAGGAGGTTACTGACCAGGCTTGCAGCCTGTCCAGGTCTCTTTGTATTCCTGCCTGATCCTCGACTGATTTGATTCTTCTCATTAACTTCACATCATCTGCAAACAGGGACACTTTGAGTCTATCCCTTCCGTTATTCATTCACAATACCAAAAACAGTACAGGTCCTAGGACTGACCCTTGTGGAACTCCACTCGTCACAGGTGCCCACTTGACATCTCGTCACGACCATGACTCGTTGTTGCCCCCCTGTCAGATATTCTCTGATCCATTGCAGTGCTTTTCCTGTTACGTGTGCCTGACCTCTAGTTTTGCATTAATCTTTGTGAGGAACTGTGTCGAACGCCTTCTTGCAGCCCAAAAAAATGCAGTCTATCCCCCCCTCTCCCCGTGTCTTACTTCTGTTACCTTGTCATAAAACTGCAGTAGGTTTGTGACACAGGATTTTCCTTCCCCCTGAAACCATGCTGGTTGTCGTTTATGTTGTGTCTTTCTAGGTGCCCACCATTCTCCTCCTGATGATCTTCTCCATGATTTTGCATACTATACACGTCAGTGACACAGGTCTGTAGTTTAATGCCTCGTGTCTGTCTCCTTTTTAAAAATTGGGACTAATTTGCCATCTTCCACGCCCAGGTAGTTGCCCAGTTTCAATGGATGTGTTGAAGATTTGTGTTAGTGGCACACACAACATCTCTGCTCCCTCTCTAAGGACCCACGGAGAAATGTTGTCCGGTCCCACCGCTTTGAGGTATCGAGTTCACATAGCAGCTTCTTCACCTCCTCCTCGGTTGTGTGTATTTCATCCAGCACTTGTTGGTATACCTCCCTATTCTGAATTCCTGGAGTCCTTCCTGTCTCCTGTGTAAATACTTTTAAATCTCATGTTGAGCTCCTCACATACCTCTTGGTCGTTTATTGTGAACTCCCCACCTTCCTTTCTCAGCCTGATTACCTGGTCCTTGACTGTTGTTTTCCTCCTGATGTGGCTATACAGCAGCCGGGGTCAGACTTGACTTTTGATGCTATATCATTTTCATATTGTCGCTGAGCCTCCTTCTTACCTGTGCATATTCGTTTCTGGCTCTTCGGCTAATCTCTTTATTTTCCTGGGTCCTTTGTCTTCTGTACTTTTTCCATTCTCTATTACACTTACTTTTTGCCTCCCTACACCTCTGGGTGAACCAAGGACTCGTTCTGGTCTTCCCATTACTTCGTTTCCCTTGGGGACAAACTCTCCTCTGCCTCTTTGCATTTGGTTGTCACATATTCCATCATTTCTTTTACTGGTTTTCCTGCCAATTCTCTCTCCCACTGAACGTCTTGTAGGAAGTTCCTCATGCCTGTGTAGTCCCCTTTTGTAGTTTCGTTTCTCCCTTCCTATTCCTGCTCCCTCTCCACTTGTAGCTCAACTATATAATCAAAACACAGAACCAAATGATCACTAGCTCCAAGGGGCCTTTCATACGTGATATCCTCATGTCCGAACTACTCAAGGTGAATACTAGGTCGAGTCTTGCTGGGATCATCCCCACCTCTCTCTCTGGTAGTGTTCTAACATGTTGATGCATGAGGTTTTCCAGTACCACATCCATCATCTTGGCTCTCCATGATTCAGGACCCCATGGGGCTCCAGGTTTCCCAATCAATCTCTTTGTGATTGAAATCACCCATAACTAGTAACTTTGCTCTCCCCATGTGGCTCTTCTGGCTACCTCGGCTAGTGTGTCTACCATTGCTCTGTTGCTCTCGTCGTATTCTTCTCTTGGCCTCCTGCAGTTCTGTGGCGGGTTGTACATTACAGCAATTACCACCTTATGGCCCTCAGACTGAATTGTTCCTACTATGTAGTCCCTTTCACCCATTCCATCCATTCCTTCCACTTCCTCAAATCCCCACCTGTTCTAGAGCAGTGCAACTCCTCCTCCCTCTCTTCTCCCTCTATCTTTCCTGAGGATTTGATATCCGGGTGGAAAGATTGCATCTGTTATCATCCTGGTGAGTTTCGTTTCTGTGAGTGCTATTATGTCTGGGGATGTCTCCTTATTCTTTCATGCCACTCTCACATTTATTTGTTATACCATCTGCATTTGTATACCAAACCTTTAACTTCTTTTCTAAAACCGTAGTCTGGGGGGTATGTTGGGGTTGGGAAAGTGGGAGATCTGATGGGGAACTATGGGTGGTTGGTGTGAAGGTGGAGTTTGTAATGAGGTGGGTGGAATCATTGGGTATGGCATGTGTTTTGGGTTAGGTTGTTTGGTTGCATTGGGGTTGTCCAGGTTGGGAACATCTGAAGGTGGTTGTGTTAGAGCTTCCTCCTGAGTCTGGGCCCTCCTGTCCATCTCTCTTTCCTCCTTTTGTTCTGTACCCTCTCTTTCAGTTTCTGTCTTTCTTCCCGTGTTCTGTCGCGGTCGAGATACACCCTCCGGTACTCTGACATATCCCTTAGTCTTGCTTTCTCCTGTAGGATCCTGTTTAGTCAATTCTGCTTTGAAAATTACTTTGACTGGCCGGATTCTTCCTCTTGCAAACCCCCTATTCTCAGAAAATTTGCCAGCTGGGTCATGTCATCTTCTCCTATTGCTTTCATGATGTTTTCAATCGCATTTTCTCCCCTTTGTCTTCTTGCTTCATAAGTTTCCCCTTCAGCTTCCTGGAGCCCGTAAACAAAGACTGATCTCTCTCTACATTCTCCCACTGCCTATCCCTATGTAACCCTGATTCGATTTAGTTGCCTCCATTGCAGCTTTCCTTTCTTCAATCTCATCACTGTCTGTTATCCCTTGGCCCAGTGGCCTGTCGCTTTCCCTTCTTAACTTTCCCTGTGCACTGCTGTGGTCTGTTAGGCTTCTACGTATAGCTTAGCTCTCCCTTTACTACACTCCCTCGATTGTTCCTGATGTGATCCTCTCTTTTTCTCGGGCTCCACGATGGTCTGATAGAGCCTCTGCATATAGTTTCACTCTGTTCTCTACAGTCCTCTTCTTTGTGACTGAGGTAGCAGTTTCTGATACCATGTCCACATTGCTTTTTGGTTCTTTAGGCTGTTTCAAATTTTTTCAGTTCCTCTTCTAATCTCTGTATCTTGGCCTATGCTGTTGTGACTTGCTTCTCCCACTTCCTGCTTTCTGCAGCTATCCTCTCTTCCATTATCTTGCTTTCTGCAGCTATTCTCTCTCCTCCATTATCTTGCTTTCTGCAGCTATCCTCTCCTACATTTTCATACTAAGCTCCTCTAGCTTCCTTCCCCACTCATGTTCCTTTTCATGAGCTCTGCTGCCCAATCTTCCTTGCAGACTCATCCTCCAGTCCCCTGGTTTTCCGTCCTGCTCTCTGGGACCCCATTTTTATTTTTTTTATTTTTAAGATGCCACAGAGTGAAAAACTATGTATTTCTGTGTGGTTGTTTTGTGGTGTGATTGCCTGAGTGTTTGTGTGGGGGTGGAGGGAGGGAGAGGAGAAACTGAAGACAGTGGGGAAATGGAAGAGAGGTGGGGAGGGGGAAGAGGGGGATTATGCGGGAGAGAGGAAGGAGGGAGAAGCAGAGGTGGAGAGAGAATGGGAGAGGGAGAGGGGAGGAGGTGGGTGGAGAGGGGGTTCAGGGAAGGGATTGGGGGAGGAGGTGGGTGGAGGGAGCAGGGGGAAATAGTGTGTGTGGGCCTTGTGTGTGTGTTAGTTTTGTGTGTGTATTGTGTGTGTGTGTTAGTTTTGTGTGTGTGTGTGTGTGCACGTTGTTTTGTGTGTGTGTTAGTTTTGTGTGTGTGTGTGTGTGTTAGTTTTGTGTGTGTGTTAGTTTTTTTTTGTGTGTGTGTGTGTTAGTTTTGTGTGTGTATGTATGTGTGTGTGTGTATGTTTGTGTGTGTATGTATGTGTGAATAGTAGTGGTGAAATTGTGTTATGGTGTATGAGTGTGTATGTGGAGTTTGCGAGTGACACGTTGTCTGCAGTGCTTCTCTACCTGGCCTGACCTGACACACCTGACCTACCAGTTAATGTGTGTGTGTGTGTGTGTGTGTGTGTGTGGAACTATATGTGTGTGGATTTATTGTGTGAAAAGTAGTGGTGAAATTGTGTTATGTGTATGAGTGGTATGTGAGGTCTGCGAGTAACACGTAGTCTACAGTGCTCCTCTACCTGGCCTGACCTGACACACCTGATCTACCAGTTAATGTATTCTATGATTCACCTGTCTGCTCGCCCTTTTCTACTAGAAATTACCAATTGCTATTTGTTACTGAGTACTTGATATCCTATTCCTTATCTTACTATGAGAGTTGACCGTTCACAATCAGCTTAGCGGTTAGGTAATTGGAACTTACTCCCGACACCCCGAAAACCACGCATAGGTGAATACTTGCGATGCGATGCAGCTGTCCAGCGTGTAGTATCCTGTAGATTGAATGATACACTGTAGATTGAAAGATACACTTACCTCACACTGTTCTTCCTGTCGTCTCTGGTCTTCCACACTGGTCCTGGGAAGAAGAAAACCACAAGTATCAATAATATGGATCCCTTGACGTCAAGAATATAACATAGAAGCATCAACACCACCACCATCGTAATCACCACCATCGTAATTACCACCACCATCACCACCACCATAAACACCACCATCAACATATGTATAATTATTATTATTAGTAGTAGTAGTAGTAGTATTGTTACTATTACCATTAATTCTATTCGCTCTGCGGTGGTAGGTCAATGGGTGTCATTCAGTGCTCGGGTAATAGGAGGTCACCAAATTTTATTTGAAAAAAAAGGGGAAAGTTAGCTACAGTTCCTTGGATCAAGAACTCTTCCTCGGCCTCAAAACAACATTCTCTTCATAGTAACTTCAGCTATACAGGTCATGCTGGCACTACTGTTGTCTCCCAGGTCATGCTGGCACTACTGTTGTCTCCCAGGTCATGCTGGCACTACTGTAGTCTCCCAGGTCATGCTGGCACTACTGTTGTCTCCCAGGTCATGCTGGCACTACTGTAGTCTCCCAGGTCATGCTGGCACTACTGTTGTCTCCCAGGTCATGCTGGCACTACTGTAGTCTCCCAGCTCAGACTGACACTACTGAAGTCTCCCAGTTCAGACTGACACTACTGAAGTCTCCCAGTTCAGACTGACACTACTGAAGTCTCCCAGTTCAGACTGACACTACTGAAGTCTCCCAGTTCAGACTGACACTACTGAAGTCTCCCAGTTCAGACTGACACTACTGAAGTCTCCCAGTTCAGACTGACACTACTGAAGTCTCCCAGTTCAGACTGACACTACTGAAGTCTCCAGTTCAGACTGACACTACTGAAGTCTCCCAGTTCAGACTGACACTACTGAAGTCTCCCAGTTCAGACTGACACTACTGAAGTCTCCCAGTTCAGACTGACACTACTGAAGTCTCCCAGTTCAGACTGACACTACTGAAGTCTCCCAGCTCAGACTGACACTACTGAAGTCTCCCAGCTCAGACTGACACTACTGAAGTCTCCCAGCTCAGACTGACACTACTGAAGGGTCAGACTGACACTACTGAAGTCTCCCAGCTCAGACTGACACTACTGAAGTCTCCCAGCTCAGACTGACACTACTGAAGTCTCCCAGCTCAGACTGACACTACTGAAGTCTCCCAGCTCAGACTGACACTACTGAAGTCTCCCAGCTCAGACTGACACTACTGAAGTCTCCCAGTTCAGACTGACACTACTGAAGTCTCCCAGCTCAGACTGACACTACTGAAGTCTCCCAGCTCAGACTGACACTACTGAAGTCTCCCAGCTCAGGCTGATACATTTCAGCACCTTGCATGAGCACCATCCTGTGTAAGGGAATATAACAAGGAAACACAGCGAGGTTCTGTTGCCACTGTGTAACTGTTATATAGAATAGTATAGCAGCACACTGCGGATGTATCCAACTTTGGTAAATATAGACAGAATTTATACCATCATAAACACCAACAGAGTCCTTGTGTTAAACCCCCTATACATCATTACTCATTATAACTCATCCATAGATCATTAACAAACTCAAAGATGGTCATTACTTCCTCAGAGAATTATGGGAGAGAGAGAGAGAGAGAGAGAGAGAGAGAGAGAGAGAAGAGAGAGAGAGAGAGAGAGAGAGAGAGAAGAGAGAGAAAGAAAATGAGAGAGAGAGAGAGAGAGAGAGAGAGAGAGAGAGAGAGAGAGATAGAGAAAGAGAGAGAGAATGAGAGAGAGCTGAAACGAATTACAGTATAGAAAGTGAGAAAATATAGATTTCTAGTCAAAATATAGATATGGTTCTAGTGACTATCACACCAAATACTGTATAACAATGACATCGAATCAAACCACGGTGCGGGTGGGGATTGAACTCGCGGCAAGTAAGTCGTAGTTTGTTTGCAATCGTGTGATTACGATTTCGTGAGTCGTGATTGACATTGAACCTTAAAATAGCCTTTAGCGACCTTGACGAAGACTCTTTGAGCACTCTGTGTATTTGTCGGTCCTGCCACAGAGTCTTTATCTCCGCCCAGAAATATCCAAGCCGTGTGCCTCATCCATGTGCACCGCCGGGTAGAAATATCCCAGCCGTGTGCCTCATCCATGTGCACCGCCGGGTAGAAATATCCCTCCCGGGAATCTCATATAAACAGTGTTGCCAAAAAAATGCACGTCTCGTCTATTAATAAAATGATTAACTCCGAGCACACAGTATTGCCAGGAACGTGATCCAGAGTGTTGAGGGTCTCTTTGTATTTGGCTACTGTGCTTACTCTGTCTTCGTCTCTCTCTTCTCTCCCTCTTCTCTCTCTCGCGCACTTACCCTCTCTCTCTTCTCTCTCTAATTTGCATAATGCAGGAACATGTTTTCCTTGTGTTCTCAGTTACTACTCTAGTTTGTGAATCAGACTCTGTCTGGGTATAGCGTTAAAAGCTTTCTTGCGCCCCCCCCCCCTTTTCCCCCAAAAAAAACATATACACGGCAGTCTTTTTTTCTTCTTCTTCGGTTCAGAGTTACTGGTCTGTATTTCAATGCAACTGTATCCTGTTCCTCTTCTTATATAAGGGTTCAATCATTTCAGTTTTCCCAGTCGTCTGGTAATCTCTAGTGAAGTGGATTTTTGAGGTATTTTTCCCCCCATGATATCACCACTTGTCTCAGCAGCCATGATGCTATGCTGTCAAGTAACCTGGTCTTCATTATGCCTGCCTCTCCCCTTTTATCCATATGTCTTATTAGTTGTACCTTTGATATGTGGATGACAGTTTCAGGTTGTCCGCTTTCCCAGTGCTGTTTCAGCGTGCTGTGTACCTTATCTTGTATCCCGTGTCGTGTTCTGAAAGTGCTCCTTTCCCCATCTTCAGTCTTATTCGTATTTTATTATTGTCTCTTCATGTGGCTGTTGTATTAGTTCTCATCCGGGCCTCAGCACGATGTTGATTTGCATTTGGCACTTCGTTTCTCGCATTGTCTCTCAGTATGTTATTGTTGTTCTCGTTAAAGCAGGGAGTGTGAGATCCCACTCATCACCTCCAGACGGAGCTCTTTACACCTCTCATATATAAGGAACATGATAAACAAACATATAAGAGGACAACTATTGCACTGATAATTAAAATTAAAAATAAAAGTATTGGAACAACTACTTACGGGAATAACTGGTTAAGTACCACCTACATAATGTTGTTTTGAAAGGAATAATATACCATGAAGGGGGCAACTGAGACCGAAAATATTTAGTCACACGACAACATAAACAAAACGCTCAGTTTATTCTGCTCAAACTTTTATTTTAGAAAATAATGGATGTACAAAGTGACCGAATTCCACTTTCTTAGGCTACGCTGTTATATTGCTGGAGTAATAGAACAGAAGTGGTCTCAATTACCGCCTTGTGTGGAGATTTTGGAAGCTCGCTATTTTAGGTGGGATACTGTAAGTACTGGTACTACATATTATTACACTTCCCTTATCACCCTCCACTTCGTTGCTTCCTGCAAGACCCGGCAATCTGTTTGACCAGGCTACCACCAGACGATCCTGGTCCATGGCCGGGCTCCGGGAGTAGAAACTCTCTCGAAACTCATCAATGGTATATCAGAAGTATATCGGGGCATATTTTATCTGTGTACGTTTATTTAGGTATAGCTACACATTAATACGGTTACATAAATTATCATACATAGCAGCGTATGTGTAGATTATCCAGGATAACCCAGAGTCAAAGTGACTTATTTTCATCCCAGTGTGGCTAGCTCGTTCGAAAACCCTAACACCCACGCCCCTAATTCCCATACTAAAGAAGTAAGGGATTCCTGTTCCCTTTGACCCTTCCACTTTCCATTGAGTACACAGGACGGTGTAACACCGCACTTTGCTACTCCGGTATACCATTTCACATTTCCCACTCCTGACTGGTTATTAATTTTCGCTGTGGCCTGCCAGCACTTCCCGAGATGAGTCAGGAACCCGCAAGCAGCAACTAGTTGTGTGTATCTGGGGGGAAGATGGGCGGCGAGGGTAAATATTTATGTTGTTCTGTGGCGACGCACATTTCCCTTCCCCTCGTGTTATGCTATCACCCTCTGGCGCCCACCACGGCCATTAAGACCACTCTGTAGTGGCGTGCACTACGCCCACGCCCACACACACACACACACACACACACACACACACACACACACACATGGGCGACTGGCAAACCTAAGATTAGCGTTCCGTTACCTTAACAAGGAATCGTTCAAGACACTGTACACCGTGTACGTCAGGCCCATACTAGAATATGCAGCACCAGTCTGGAACCCACACCTGGTCAAGCAGGTAAAGAAACTAGAGAAAATGCAAAGGTTTGCGACAAAATTATTCCACAACTCAGGGGTCTGTCCTATGAAGAAAGGTTGAGGGGAAATAGGACTAACAACACTGGAGGAAAGAAGGGTCAGAGGAGACATGATAACGACATACAAAATACTGCGGGGAATCGACAAGGTAGACAGTGACAGGATGTTCCAGAGAGGGAACACAGAAACAAGGGGACACAACTGGAAGCTGAAGACTCAGATGAGTCAAAGGGATGTTAGGAAGCATTTCTTCAGCCACAGAGTAGTCAGGAAGTGGAATAGTCTAGAGAAAGATATAGTGGAGGCAGGAACCATACATAGTTTTAAGACAAGGTATGATAAAGCTCATGGAGCAGGGAGAGCAGAGACCCAGTAGCGGACAGCGAAGAGGCGGGGCCAGGAGCTGAGTCTCGACCCCTGCAACCACAACTAGGTGAGTACAATTAGGTGAGTACATACACACTAGCCACAGTGGTCGTGGTCATACCGTGACAACAGCGCTATGGGGCCACTGTAACAACCAGACACATGACACCATCTATTTAAATACCAATGTAGTGAGACTCTTCCAAGAGCTACAATGACAGTGTGTGACGCCCAGGACAACACACCAGTGACCACCCCGCCTATAATACTACACCTCAGTCCCTCAAGAATTATTATTATCATTATTATTATTATTATTATTTTATAATAAATTAATAAAAATAATAATGATAAAATAATAATAATAATAATAATAATAATAATAATAATAATAATAATAATAATAATAATAATAATAATAATACAGATTTTTAAATGTATTTCGGTGGTTACACGATACAAGATAGATTTGCTATTGCATAACCCCAACCCTCTCTACGTCAGTGGATGAGCAGCAGCAGCAGCAGCAGTCAGTGGATGAGCAGCAGCAGCAGTCAGTGGATGAGCAGCAGCAGCAGCATATTTGACTGAACTAGCAGCCTCACTATGCCTTACAACAATGTGTATGCCACTACACTTCTTGAATTTTTCAAACCAGCCTTTGCTGGCCTTAAATTCACTAATGTAAATTCATTAATGTAAATACAATTACAGTCAACCCTCCGTTTTCATGTACAGTGGACCCTCGGTTAGCGGCAGTAATCCGTTCCAGGCGCTAGGCCTTTAACCGAAATAACTTGCTTATTTGTTTGTATGATCACATATCACCCACAAGTTAGTAGAGGAGCACGTGGCAAGTAGTAATACAGTGGTACCTCTACTAACGAGCTTGATTTGTTCCAGACGGACTAGTGCAGAGTGCGGTATAAGTTTATAACGCACTCTAGGTATTAGGGTTGAAGAATCCAAGCGAATCGGATTTTGATATTCACAAGTTATCACATGGACACTAATATCCCCATTTTTTTTTCAATAAAAAAAGGTAAGTTAGGACGTACAAAGCTGTGAAGCGACTCGAACCTTCCAGTAAGAAACACCATCTTTGAAGCCAAACTATAATGCATAATACACAAGCAGATAAAGTTTGAAGCCTGTCGAAATTTGAATTATAGAGGTATCGACGTTCAAAGTTGAGAGCAAATTAGATGCAGTCAGAAATTATCGCATGGAATTTAGTATTTATAGTTTTTCACCCATTTTGTAAGAGGAATCAGCCATTGTAGATTGATATTCACAGTCGTTTTTTTAATCAGGAAAGAAAGCTAAATCAGTAGGGGCCAAACACCGCTTGTGGAATGTGGCGCAGATTCGATTCCAACAAGAGGAGGACAAGTCCAGAACCTTAAAAGTGGTTAACTTTTAAGGAGGACACATCAGTGTTGAAGTGGATCAAAGAAGGATTTTCTTCCATTTATGACACCGAAACAAAAGCTGGGAATGACCTGTGTAACACTGTGCATGGGGCTCCCACTGTGCATGGGGCTCCCACTGTGCATGGGGCTCACACTGTGCATGGGGCTCCCACTGTGCATGGGGTTCCCACTGTGCATGGGGCTCCCACTGTGCATGGGGCTCCCACTGTGCATGGGGCTCCCACTGTGCATGGGACTCCCACTGTGCATGGGGCTCCCACTGTGCATGGGACTCCCACTGTGCATGGGGCTCCCACTGTGCATGGGACTCCCACTGTGCATGGGGCTCCCACTGTGCATGGGGCTCCCACTGTGCATGGGGCTCCCACTGTGCATGGGGCTCCCACTGTGCATGGGGCTCCCATTGTGCATGGGGCTCCCACTGTGCATGGCGCTCCCACTGTGCATGGGGCTCCCACTGTGCATAGGGCTCCCACTGTGCATGGGGCTCCCACTGTGTATGGGGCTCCCACTGTGCATGGGGCTCCCACTGTGCATGGGGCTCCCATTGTGCATGGGGCTCCCACTGTGCATGGGGCTCCCACTGTGCATGGGGCTCCCACTGTGCATGGGGCTCCCACTGTGCATGGGGCTCCCACTGTGCATGGGGCTCCCACTGTGCATGGGGCTCCCACTGTGCATGGGGCTCCCACTGTGCATGGGGCTCCCACTGTGCATGGGGCTCCCATTGTGAATGGGGCTCCCACTGTGCATGGGGCTCCCATTGTGAATGGGGCTCCCACTGTGCATGGGGCTCCCACTGTGCATGGGGCTCCCACTGTGCATGGGGCTCCCACTGTGCATGGGGCTCCCACTGTGCATGGGGCTCCCACTGTGCATGGGGCTCCCACTGTTCATGGGACTCCCACTGTGCATGGGGCTCCCACTGTGCATGGGACTCCCACTGTGCATGGCCAAGATACAGTGCACATGCGGTGAAAATTTGAAGGCGATCGAATAAGACGTTCTCGAGTTATAAACGAAAATTTTGGAGAAAGAAAAGAAAAATACTGCTGAGAAATGTCCCGAAAATAGAAAAAAAAATGATCGCTAAATTTAGGAACGCCCTGGAAAAGCAAATTTTTATTTTCGGTTTTTCTCATTTATATTCTATTTCAAATTCTCTGCAATAATAAAAGAAAAAAAAATATTATATTAGTCATTTTCCAGTTATGACACCATCAAAGATTTTTTTTTTTTTTTTGCCATTTTACTACATCAACAAATTTGCCTGTAAGCAAATAAAATTTAATGGGCAATATCCTGGCCATAAGACGCAGCGCCTTTAAATATCAAAGCCTTTTAGAAGAGGTAAACTGAAACACATTTAACTCGATTTAACACGAATAAAAATTTCACAGCATTTTACACGTAAATTTCACAGCATTTTACACGTAAATTTCACAGCATTTTACACGTAAATTTCACAGCATTTTACACGTAAATTTCACAGCATTTTACGCATAAAATTTCACAGCATTTTACGCATAAAGTGGTTAAAGTTGCACCGACAAACTAGAATTTCACTCTCCGTCGCATTAGGCTCCACCACAGCTTCGTCAGTTATCCCGGCCATCCCGGGATGCTGGGAATGGCTTCAACAACTTCGGTCATACGACCCACGGCAGATGCCAATTGTTTCATCAGTGTTCCCAGTGATTGTGGTCAGGTGCGGACATTCTGAAGCCGGTTGAATGAGGCGTTCCAGAGTTAAGAGGAAAATAGAAACGAAAAATTGGAAGGAGATAGGAAAAAAAGGTCAGGTAACCTCGTAAAGGTATCCCACTTCGGGGATACCTAAATAATAATAATAATGAGTTGCCACTGCAGGTGCCACGAGGACGTCAGCTCGTCCTAGCTTACATTGGTGTCACTAAGAAGTAAAACTTGAGGAAGTAAGGAAGCCTGACCTCTCAAGTTTGATTGGATAAGGTGTTTTGGCTAAAGAAAGGTTTTGTGCTTAATAAACGCTGTAAACGAAAAAGTTTTTGATGTGTTGAGAGAGAGAGAGAGAGAGAGAGAGAGAGAGAGAGAGAGAGAGAGAGAGAGAGAGAGAGAGAGAGAGAGAGAGAGAATGCAAACCCTTACATGGAATGTAGACAAGAAGATAATGTTGAGTGTAGAGAAGAGAAGGGAGCCGCCACTACGTGGCTCTGTTTACGTCTGAGGATCAGCTGTAAAGCCAGGTGAATAACAACATCCAGCGAGGTTATCTTTAACGTTAAGAGGGAGGGAGTGGGGTGGACCAGTGAAGGTCTCGGTCAGATGACCAAAAGCTGCAGTGGCAACGAGGGGTCATCACATGATGCTAAGACCCGCCTCAGGAAACACTTCTTGTTTCCCGATGAATCTTACCTAAGGTAATCTAAGCCATTTAAAACTACCCATCCCTAACTAGGTACCAACTATCCTTAATCACCTCTCCCCCAAACCCCGTCCTTATCTATCCCATCCTCCTCCTCTATCCCACACCCCCTACTCTACTCCCCCATTGTTTACCTTATGGGGACACAATCAAGAGCCCCTTTCCCGCACCCAGCCACTAGTGAATAATTATCATATAGAACAGGGTAGCAGCACACTGCTAATATATCTAATTTTAATATGAAAAAAACAACACCTGTAACCTCCAGGTATATTTCACACCCCAGCAGCTAACACATGATTGTTCTCACTCACCCTCCCCTTCCCCCCTCCTAACACCACGTTCCCCTCCACAACTGAGATTATCTCCCTCCAATTTCGTCATTAAGGCCGCATTTCACTTGTACACTAGCATGAATATTTTAATGCCAAAGCAAACACACCCACACCCACACACACACGCACGCATACGCACGCACACGCACACACTTCACCCACATCAACCTGGAATAAAAAGCCCCAAAAATAAGGAAATTGTTCACGAGAAAGATTTTCTGGGTTAAGAATAACGTATTTAATCGGGAATTCTCTATAAATAAGGATAATATTGAGAAGGAAATAAGATTACAAAACTAAATTAGAAGATAATGCAGGAATAACTAAGCATAAGACAGAATTAGAAGAGCAGGTGCAGCTAACCCAAGGTATTTCTGAATGTGTCAACAAGAGCTTAGAGAAGGAGAGGAAAGGTCTACAAGAACATAAATCTAAGATTGAAGATAGTTTTTTACAAAATTTACCTGAGAAAAGACAAAGGATGAACAACAGGTGGTGTTAGCTAAAGAATCCACTGCTAGAGAAAAAGTTCCTCGAGAAATTAAAACAAGAGATTGTAAATAGAGTTACTTATGGACGCTGATGATAGAGATAAAACAAATATTGTTTTTGGATTTGCTGAAATGGAAATAAAATCACGAATGGAAAGAATCAAAGAGGAAGAACAACAATTAAGGAAATGACAAAATGCATTGTGGATTTCAGCCCCAGCAGCATATTTTGATATATATATAGGCCTATGAAAATATGAGAAAGACAACATAGGCCACTGAGAATACCTTTTACAATATTAAAAATAAGGAAGAACTTTAAAAGAAAAGCTGATCATCATGAAATCAGGGGAAAAGGATACAAAACCAGACAAGATCTTTCATAAGAAGAGTGTGTGAAAAGAAAAGATTTCATAAACACTGCAGAAGTGAGGAAGAGAAGGGTTTTAACAGGGCCATATAAACCACAAAAGGTTTTTTTAAAGGGAAAGATCACAAGACAACAGTGAGTATAATACATTTATGAATATTTTTTACACTAATATAGATTTAATAATAAAAAATATTAGAAGTCAGGGTTATTTAAATGAAAATAAACCTGATATAGTTTGTCAAACGAAACCAAACCGGGGAAACTTATTTTAAGTGAGGCTTTAAACGAAATTCTTAGTGTGAAAAGAGAGAGAGAGAGAGAGAGAGAGAGAGAGAGAGAGAGAGAGAGAGAGAGAGAGAGAGAGAGTAGGGAAGAAAAAGAAAAAAAAACAGGAGGAGGGGAGGACTGGAAATACTAAAAACTGTCTTCAAGTTACGAAAATTGAAATAAAAAATAATGAAAATGAAAATTTTTTTTATAAGAGTAATAAAAAAAAAAGAGAAACTCTTAATAGTAAAAGAATATAAAACTTAATAATACTTGGGAAAAGAAAAGTTTGATAGGATAAATGAGGGTTACAAAAATTTTATAGAGAATTATTGATGAAAAGTGACCGTGATAAGGAGAAAGTTATTGTAACTGGGGATTTTTATTTTATTTACCCTTTTAATATATGGAAGATGGAACACATTGCTTTTTTTAAAAAAAAAAAAAAAAAAAGGGACGGGGGAAACCCTTTTTTAAATAAAGGCCATTTTTTTTAAAAAAGTTGCTGTGAAAGTATTAAAAAAACCATTAGAAAAATTGGATTCAATACTTATAGAATAATAACATATTAACTGGTAAACAATTTGGTTTTCGGTTTCAAATAATGTATATGAAATTTGCGTTATTATGACAGTTATGAAAATTGTTCAAAAAGAAATGGATGGAAAAATTTTATTTATTTAGACGTTAAGAAATTTTTTGATAGAATTATAAAGACAATTTTTGTAAACTGCAAATTTGGAGGAATTAAAGACAAATTATTACACGGGGTGAGAGACTTTTTATGTGAGAGGAAAATGAGAAAGAAAAATGTGCAGGGAGGATGTTACAAGTGGGGGGCCACAAGGGTTTATACTTGCCCAATAATGTTTAAATTTTAAAAATGATTTATAGCAGGAATAAGAAAAAAGAATTTTATACAGATGATGCAAAATTGTAAAGTAAAAAAATAGTAAAAAAACTGAAAAAATTTAAAGAGGATCTGGACATACTAGCATGGAGGATAGATATAAGAATTTAATGTAGATAAAAAATTTTAAAGAAAAAAGGGAAAAATGAAATAAGGTCACATGAAAAAAAGACAGACAAAAAAATTGAAGGTAACAGTTAGATGAAGTGATCTAGAAGTTATTATTAATAAACAATTGTCACTGGAAGATCATATGAAAAACTGTGAAAACTGACAGACTATAAAATAACTTTCAAACATATTGATGGTGAAATGTTAAGTTGTTTTTTCAGAGCAAAACTGAAATATGAACAAATAGGTAATTACGCTCAGGGGGGCCCAAAAGCTGTGAATCGACCCTGCAACCACATTTAGATGAGAACACATCAGATATAAAATCTCTGGGGGTATATACACCGAGTACACCGTTAGTGTATACATTTCCTTTCCCCTTTTTAGAAAGACCCCTTTAAACCACACTGGTTCTGAAAGGCTTCCCCCTTTTAAAACCTACACCATGGGGGGCCCAACCAGTCCCCCCCCGCCACACAGTCCCCCCTCTCCCCAACTATCATCATCCGCCCTTCTTCAGCCCCCCCATTCCCACCAAACCCCTTTTTTTCCCCCCCCAAACCCCCTTTTCCCCCCCACCCCCCCCCCCTCTCCCTCTCCCTTTCCCTCCCCAACGCCCACCCATCCACATTCCTGAATCCCCTTTTTAAGACTTCCCCCTCCGCCTAAGCTATGTCGTTGGGAACCTAGTAATAATAATAATAATAATAATAATAATAATAATAATAATAATAATATCTTTATTTACTACAAGCATGAAAATATACAGGCCTAGCTGACATCAATGACACAATACTATATAGAAAGCCATTTTTTATGCTGAGCATTTCGGGGAAAATTTGGTCATTTTTTTCCCAGGATGCGACCCACACCAGTCAACTAACACCCAGGTACCTATTTTACACTGATGGGTGAACAGGGACAGAACGTGTCTTCGGGGAAAAACGTCCCTAATGTTTTCCAGCCGTACTGGGGAGATTCGAACCCCGGACCTCAGGGGGGTGGGGGCGCTAGCGATCAGCTAGCTGGGGAAAGGAACCTTTGAGGGCAGCCGATGAACACTGAATAGAACACTTGACTTTATCCTCACCCGATGAAGCCCCCAGCTCAGAGCCAGAAACAATAAAACGCAACACCCTGACCGGAAGAAAACACAAAAAACATCAATAGAAGAGAGGAGATTACCACAAGTTTCGCTCCTTAAAAGGTTTATTTAGACAGAACAGCCAGTAACAGCCTCGTTGATCGGCCCTGATCCATCGGGAGGCCTGGTCATAGCCGGGGCCGCGGAGACGCGTCCCCGGAATGCCCTCCAGGAACAGGTAAAATAAGCACAATTACCATACATAGTGAAAATTTGGGGAAAATTAAAAAAAGTCCAGCACCATGTATGTAATACATCTTTTGTGATGGAATTTGACAGGGCAACACAGCTAGCTTCTGTACCCACTGTGTAACTGTCACACAAAGGGTAACAGCACACTGCTCATATTTAATTTTGCTAAAAAAAAAAATGGAAACCTTCTGAACCTACTGTAGCTTCTAAACCCCCTTATTGAATGCAAGATATTTATCAAGGCACTGTTGGGGTCCTTGCTCAGGCTGAAATTTCTTTCCCCTCGTATGAAACTCATCCTGTGTGATGGTAGGGGCAGAAAGACAGTGGTATCCTCCTCTCCCATGAACTATCATACAAGATAGTCTAGACACCCCTGAAGTGTTCCCACCATGTAACTAAAAAAGTAGTCTAGCCACACTCTGCAAGTGTTCCCACTTTGTAACTACTACAAGATGTACTGCACCAACCCCACACCACCAAGTCTCACCTCCATCGACCCCCTCCTACCAGTGACTCCCATCCCACACACACAGAAACACTAGAGAAGCCACACGTTGGAAAGGACAGTGCCCAAAACTAACTGGACCATTATTCTTGTCACGCGTCTGTCTCTGCAATGAAGGTGGATATTAATGTGTGGCTGAAGGATACCTGAAGACTCTTTTCGGGATCATTGCCACAGTGGCCCGGTCGCAGACCAGGCGAGTAGGGTAATGGAGGCTAAGACCATGGGTATCTTTAAAAGATACTGGACAAATATATGGGAAAAGGGCTGGGTTTGATTAGTACTTGAGGTATTGAAGAAATTGTTGAATAGCTTTGGGAAAAGGCTGGACAAATGCATAGGTGGTTTTGATAAGGACCTGCCTTGTTGCAATGTTGCAGAGTTCCTCCATTTTATGGTCTTTTGCTCTCTCTCTCCTTTTTTCATTAATTCTATTTAGACATTATTATCTGTAGTTCCGCAGTGGAGGCCACTAACTGTGCCTCCAGTCCAACAAAGTTCCGAGGTGGTGGAATGTTTTTGTCATTTCTTGTCATTTTATCTGCTTCCTGTTGCAAAAAAGAAAACAATCTGGGCTTTGAATAATCGTAAATACATGATTAGTTTCATTGGTTTGTCGGGTGCTTACTTCTCGTTGAAATCGTATGCGGGCAGTTTCTGTTATGCAATAGTTACGGCACTGTTTTTCGTGTACAGACGTATAATATATTTCAAGGTGAAAAAGTTTGCGTCGTGCCTTCGGTCAGGCGGATCAAAGTTTTTTTTTTTTTTTTTTTTTTGGGGGGGGGATGGTCAAAATTGTGTCTCGTTCGTTGTTCCAGACATTAAGTATTTACAGAGAGCCTATAAAATTAGTACATTCTGGCTTTCTGTGATTCGTGGGAGCTGGGTCCCAGCTGGTGCAGTTTCCGTACCTGTACCCGCCATCATCAGTGCCGGCACCAGCAGAGCCAACATCATCATCTTCTCAAATACTATTTGGCATCTCTGAGTCTGCCCCTCCAAAGGTGTTCTCCACCTGTGTTTCTTTTTTTCATTGTGTCTCTCTGTAGTTGTATTCCTGGCACACCAGTGTTACTATGTTGCCTTTGTGTTTCCTTTTTTTTAACCGTTTTGATTTTTGTGTTTCTGATCCCATCTACCGTAGCTCTCTCTCTCTCTCTCTCTGCCCACAGATTACATATTCAGTATTTCGTGGCATTCCAAGAAGTTTAAATGCCTCAGTGTCTCTTCATACATCACATCTTGTGCTGTATGAAGCTGTGTCTGTTGTTTTCAAAGCTATTTTGTTCCTGTTATGAGAGAAATGTTCCAGCAGTGTTAATCCCTGACTTACCTAGAGTTGTGATGCGATTTTTATCCTCATAGTATCACATGTCTAGCTGTCCCTAAGACACCACCCAAGAAGGAAGGAGAGATGCTGGCCTTTGTCAGGTCAGGAGACAAAGAACAGACTCAGTAGAGAGCTATGCTGAGTGAAGAGATGGTTCTTACCTGTGGAAGCTGAACTCTGAGCTGAGGATGAGCTCTTGTATACCAGAGCTGTATGTACAACTGGAGTTTTATGGGTCCACGCAACTGTAAGTGGCTATATTTTATTAGGTGTAGTGGTCCATTGTCTTATCATACAATGTAAACTCAAGTTCCATTAGTATTAACATTTCCCCTCAGTGATTTTCTAGAATTAGTGTGTTGACGAGAATTATTAAAGTGTAATTCCATGTTTATATAGTAAATATTAGATTTGTTAGGCTTGTTTACTTTAGCCCATGACTGACCTGGTATTAATAATTATTTAAAGTGGTAGACCACTTAAATGATATGTTAAGTGGTTGAAACACTAGTTATGGTATATAGTATAATATTGGGGTGTCCTGAGAAGGCTTCAGATCCTTGGGTGCTTCAGATCCTTGAGTATTTATCCGTGTAAGTACTATGACTAAGTGTTCCTAAGTGGATGAGTACTCTTAACGAGTCTTCAACGTTTGATTAATTGTGCCTTGAGAAGTGGTTGAATAACCGGGCTGCACAGTTTAGTGTAACTCCTCCAAGAAGCCTTCTAGAGGGTAAAGTGTAAGGGTAATTAAGTGGATAGTGAAAGTAGATGGAACACTCTTCACTATCATTATCGTATGTTATGTATTTTATCATCAAGTCCTCACAATATTTACTTCTGGTACTCTTCCAAAGCCTCCGTAATTCTTTCGTAATGACCAAAGAGGCGCGACGAACATTAGTTCGGGTTCTGCAAATCACGCTTTTCCATAAACTTTTGAAAGACTCGCCATTCTTTCAGACTTTCATGATGGGTGATGTTAGAACTACTGGTCTATATTCTTTTCTTTTTTTTGCCAGCGTTCTACTGCCTCCTTCGTGTGGAGGTATTTTACCTCGGTCTTTGGTCTTTATAATGAGAATACTGAGTGATTGTGGCAGTGGATCGCAGAAGCCACACGCAACCACAGTGTAAAAACCATTATTTTTAAAAGGGGGTGGACCGGTAAGCCAGCGGAAGGCCTCGGTCAGATGACCAAAAGCTCCAGCTGTGGGTCATCATATGACTAAGACCCGCGTCAGGAAACACTTGTCCTGCTTTCTGACAAACCTTACCTACCTAACCACAGTTTTGGGAAGCTGTTTGCTTCAATGAATTTTTATTTTTGAAGACAAAGGCACATCACCGTGACGAGTTGATGGTCCAAATCGGACCGAAACGTCGCCATAAATTTTTTTTCTCCTATATGCGCGTTATTTGTGTATTTTTTTTATTTTTTTAATTAAAACAACGAGTGAAATGTAAACACAGAACAACAAGAGAAAACTCCTATACACGACACAGGTGTTTTCTAACAAACGAAATTTTATCAGGAGACGAGGAACGAGTGTCTCCCCGCAGGGAGCCTGGGAAAGTGTGGTCCCTGACCACACTTTCCCAGGCTCCTGCGGGGAGCCACGGGGTCCCCACGGGGATCCACCAAGTCCTTATCTAGAGCCCCTCTGGTTAACTTCAATAATCTCCCTCGAATTTACCCAGGCAACCAACATTAGGGAGTCTTCTCCACCCTCACAGGGAGAGTCATACTCGCTACGAGTATTCAACTCCCTTGATCATCAATTATTAGTTATCCATCATTTCACCAATATCCAATTAATCTTCCATGCTCTTGTTCAACCATGCTCCACCAATAACAAGTTTCCCCACCATTCCTACATACGATTATGACTTAACGAGTTTTCCTCGGCCACTCCCCATCATCGTTGAACCTCCCCAACATTCTCCACAACCTCCACAGTCTCCCCAACATTCTCCACAACCCCCACAGCCTCCTCAACATTCTCCACAACCCCCACAGCCTCCTCAACATTCTCCACAACCCCCACAGCCTCTCCAACATTCTCCACAACCCCCACAGCCTCCCCAACATTCTCCACAACCTCCACAGTCTCCCCAACATTCTCCACAACCTCCCCAACATTCTCCACAACCTCCCCAACATTCTCCACAACCTCCCCAACATTCATCAACAGTCTATCAAAATCATCGTCAATATTCAGGCTACATTTGATGACCAAACAACTTGTTTTAGATCGTTTAATTGAACGTAATGGCCGATAAATTATTTTGGTGTGTGTGTGTGTGTGTGTGTGTGTGTACTCACCTACAAGTGGCTGTAGGGGTCGATTCATATCTCCTGGCCCCGCCTCTTCGCTGGTCGCTACTAGGGCCACTGTCTCCCGGCTACAAGAACCTTGTCGTATCCTTTGTTAAAGCTGTGTATGTATCCCGCCTCTACCACTTCACTCTCCAGGTTCTTGCACTTCCTGACAACACTAAGGCTGAAGATATACTTCCTAACATCCCTCTGACATCTGAGTTTTTAACTTTCAGCTGTGCTCTCTTGTTACCCTTTCACATTTCTATTGCATATTGTTCCTGTTCACCTTATCAATGCCTTTCAGTATTTTGTACGTCGTTACCATATATTCCCCTGGTTCTCCTGTCCTCCAGCGTAACCAGGTTAAGTTCCCTTAACTTCTCCTCACAGGACATATCCCTTTAACTCCAGTACTAGTCTTGTTGCAAACCTTTGCACTTTCTCCAATTTCTTGATGTGCTTGACCAGATGTGGGTTCCATACTAGGACGCACTCCAATATGGGCCTGTACTCCGTCTGCGGTCTTCTTTGTACTTCCCCAAGCCTCATAACTTTGCATTTGGTGGGGTTAAACTCCAGGAGCCACTTATCAGGCCAGGCCTCTAGCCTGTCCAGATTCCTTTGTAGGCTTTCCTGGTCATCGACCGCTTGTATACACATCGCGTCGGCTTTCTTCCTTCCTGTCAGGTATTCCCTGATCGATTACAGTGCTTTTCCTGTTATTCCTGTCTGCTCCTCTAGCTTTTGTACCGGTCTCTTATGCGGTGTGTGTACTCACCTATTTGTACTCATATTTGTGGTTGCAGGGGTCGATTCATAGCTCCTGGCCCAGCCTCTTTACTGATCGCTACTAGGTCCTCTCTCTCCCTGCTCCATGAGCTTTATCAAACCTCGTCTTAAAACTATGTATGGTTCCTGCCTCCACTACGTCACTTTCTAGGCTATTCCACTTCCTGACAACTCTATGACTGAAGAAATATTCTAACATCCCTTTGACTTGTCGGAGTCAAAGGGATGTTAGGAGTGTACTCACCTATATGTATGTACTCACCTATAGGTGGTTGAAGGGGTCGATTCATAGCTCCTGGCCCCACCTCTTCGCTGGTCGCTACTAGGTCCACTCTCTCCCTGCTCCATGAGTTTTATCGAACACACACACACACACATATATATATATATATATATATATATATATATATATATATATATATATATATATATATATATGTGTGTGTGTGTGTGTGTGTGTGTG
>WNWK01017171.1:0-15000 GCA_009830355.1 Cherax destructor | reverse complement strand
GGGGTAGACAGGCTGTGGGTTATACATGGAAATTATCCTCCAGATATGTTAGAACAACCTGAAGACAACTCGGGAAAAGATGCTTCTGGCATAGGATGAAAACAGTGACTCGTAGCCTAATGACAGGGGCGAACGGCTAACAGCCGAAAAGACCCGGGTTCAATCCAGGGGATATTTGTCTCCGTACACCTGCTACCCCAGTTCACCTAGCAGTAACTAGTAGGTCCCTGGGTGCTAGCAGACTGTTGTGGATGGCATCCTACGCAAGGACCTCAAAAGAAATAAACACATTGCTTGAATTTCTTCAATTATTTACGTTTATGGACTTACGCGAATGTTATTAAAGCAAGGAAGAAAAAAAACAGCATGTCAAAGAAGAGAGAACGTTACTATAAATAGAAAATGGAAAATAAAACACGCGACAGCAACAAACGAGTGAGGGAAAAAACGAAGAATACGGTGAAAGAATAAAACAAAAAACGGCATGAAGGGAAGCAAAGACAAAGGCAGAGAAACATCTCCCCCAAATAAAAAACGACGGAGGTAAAAAAAAAAAACAATAAAAGAGGGAGAGAAAGGAGAGGGGATTAGAGAGGAGGTAAAGGGAAGCAGTGTTATTGCTGGGGGAAGAAGAGGCGCCCCCTGAAGGACACAAGGAGTGACAGCCTCAGACACACTACCACTGCCAACATGACACCTTGTTTATGTGGGAGAGGAAGGTACGAGGGAGAGAGAGAGAGGTGAATGGATTAAAGATGGGAGAAAGAGAAGGGGAAAGAAAAGGTGGCAAAGGAATATCCAAGGAAAAAGGAAGATGGGAGAGGTGGATAAATAGAGGTAACTAAAGTACGTAGAGACTTCAGCGGCAGGAAACAGACCCAACAAACTATCTGATGGATAATTTAGACTTCCTCTTACTCGACCAAACTTGAACCAGCAACACTCGATGTGGACCTCAACCAATATCTTACACAGAGGGAACTGGGAACTTCTTGCAGTGTTTGACGTTAAAAATTATATGCACTTTCCTACTATAACCTCTGGCTCCTCTCTCCACCCAGTAGTGAGCTTCCTGAAGGAATAGTCACTTGCAAATAGTCACTTGCTTATGTTGTCCCTTAAAATCACAAGGCTGCCTTTACGATAGAATGGTTCAATCCAGAATGGTTCCAACTTGGAACCATTCTGGACTGAAAATGAAGCCACTGGATACAAAGCCAGTGGCTGGCTCACCAGAGCCACGGTTACTGAATCCAATAGTAAAAAGCCTCTCCAACACAGCCACAAATACCATTACATTTGTTTTTAAAAACATTCAGGGTCTTAAACCGAGTAACAACAAAATACCGTCCATCTGTAAATGAGACATAAAACACTACAGACATCTTCCTAATTAACCTCTGATATAATTCTAACGCTAATTGACTTCGAAGAAAGCATTGATTGCATGCCCATGCACTCCGCCCCAGGGCCTTACTCGTGGAATTTGATATTCATCAAAAATTGAAAGACACTCTCATCACGTACCTTAAATATTCTATGGAGAAGAAGCCTAGACACTGGTGTCATCCCGAGGTCATTAACAACCGCTGATAATGACACTGTACAGGATGGATATGGGGTGCACAATCAACTAGTCGCTTCGGTGGCAAAACCTAAATCATTAAGTTAATACTGTATGAAGTGGATATCCTAGTGAGAAAATAGGACTCCACAACATCAAGGAAGAAACACGAAGTAAATTTTGCCAGCAAGGCAGCCAAGAAACTAACAGCACTAAGGCATATCTCAAACTTACTCCATAGTAGAAGCTACAAAATTCTCTACGAGGCATAAGTGCACTCTCGCCTTGATTATGCACCACTTTCACGGGTTGCCTGTCTCTCCTTCCTCCTCCTTCGCCCCTTCATCGTCTTATCTGCGACTCCTGGACACTTCTGAGAATCGTGCAAGTTAACTTATCTCTCAAAATGGAGACAAACGGTGCAAAGTTGACAAGAAAGGAACTTTATCGAGAAGATTCCCTGGGTATTGACTGACGAAGTATTTTCCACAGGCGAAACGTCTCAATACAGTTCTTTGCAACTAATTTTTTCCCCCAATTTATCTATCGCCTGGACCAGACCTGGATAGATGGAGCTTTCATTCCAGCAGAGCCTTTAACATCTTAAGAGACATGGGTGGCCTTACTGTTATGAACAAGGCCAATGTTTTCAAGGTCCCACACTAGGCTCTACTTCGCCGACAGCGAGAAGACAGCTTCCGTACCACAAGACGGGCAGTAAACAACGACCACACTTTGGGTGTGCCTTTCTACAGAACTTAACTTCATGTGAAATCATTCATTCGTTGATTAACTCGAGTCTGAAACATGGCCACACAAAACACAGTTATTAACGAAGTAAAAGCCAATTGGCCCAAAAAAAATCTCTGGCCCACATCTGGCTCTAACTTCATCCTGTCCTCTTACCTGGAGTTTACCTGGAGAGGTTCCGGGGGTCAACGCCCCCGCGGCCCGGTCTGTGACCAGGCTTCATGGTGAATACTTCACAATATGATTAAAAACAGATTAGAGAAGGTTTTGAAATGAGCTGAGGTTAGGTAACACAGTTCTTAGATTGTAAAAGGAAGGTAGGAATTCTTACCTTAACCATGTATAAAAAACTCGTGTAAAAAAAAATGAAAGGAAAGGAGGGAAAGAAAGAAAAGAAAGGAAAGGGAAAGTTACCTATAGTCGCTTTCGGAACTCTCTCCCCCCCCTTCCCTGCTGCCAGGGCCAAGTTGAGAAACAGATGGAGATAAAAAAGAGAGAGAGAGAGAGAAAGTGGAAGTGATGAAGGGAAGGAAAAGAGAAGGAACAACCGACAGAAGTAAAGAAATTCTTTGATGATTTTCTTCATTATTACTAATCATCGTTTTTGTCTGGGACAAATTTACTTAGATTTTTTTCACGGAATTATTTGAGCCATTAGACCACAGACCATGACTTTGTTTACTGGAGGTCCTGGACCACAGACCACGACTTTGTTTACTGGAGGTCCTGGACCACAGACCATGACTTTGTTTACTGGAGGTCCTGGACCACAGACCACGACTTTGTTTACTGGAGGTCCTGGACCACAGACCACGACTTTGTTTACTGGAGGTCCTGGACCACAGACCACGACTTTGTTTACTGGAGGTCCTGGACTACAGACCACGACTTTGTTTACTGGAGGTCCTGGACTACAGATCACGACTTTCTTTACTGGAAGTCCTGGACTACAGACCACGACTTTCTTTACTGGAGGTCCTGGACTACAGACCACGACTTTCTTTACTGGAGGTCCTGGACTACAGACCACGACTTTCTTTACTGGAGGTCCTGGACTACAGACCACGACTTTCTTTACTGGAGGCCCTGGACCACAGACCACGACTTTGTTTACTGGAGGTCCTGGACTACAGACCCCGACTTTGTTTACTGGAGGTCCTGGACCACAGATCACGACTTTGTTTACTGGAGGTCCTGGACTACAGACCACTACATTGTTTACTGGAGGTCCTGGACTACAGACCACTACATTGTTTACTGGAGGTCCTGGACTACAGACCACGACTTTGTTTACTGGAGGTCCTGGACTACAGACCACGACTTTGTTTACTAGAGGTCCTGGACTACAGACCACGACTTTGTTTACTAGAGGTCCTGGACTACAGACCACGACTTTGTTTACTTGAGGTCTTGGACCACAGACCACTGTGTCGTTTACTTGAGGTCCTGGACCACAGACCACTATGTTGTTTACCTGAGGTCCTGGACCACAGTCACACCATCAACATAACCACCAACATACTTCATCACCACCATAACACCTTCCTCCACCCCTCTCCTCCATCACAACCATAACACCTCGCACCATCACCACCACAACACCTCGCACCATCACCACCACAACACCTCGCACCATCACAACCACAACACCTCCCACCATCACCACCACAACACCTCCCACCATCACCACCACAACACCTCGCACCATCACAACCACAACACCTCGCACCATCACCACCACAACACCTCCCACCATCACCACCACAACACCTCCCACCATCACCACCACAACACCTCCCACCATCACCACCACAACACCTCGCACCATCACCACTACCATAACAGCTACCACCATTACAACACATCCCACCAGCACCCTTCACTACCCCATCAGTTTCGCCACCAACACCACCACAACACCCTTCACAACTACACCACTACCACCTCCAACAACACCACAAGACACCTCATTACAACACCACCACCTCTATAAGTAACACCACCACCACCGCCTTCCCACCTGTCCTACCCAGGTCATTTCATCCGTAAACCGTCCATTAGGTACACAACCACCGTTTTTTTTTTTTTGTAGAACAAACGGTATCAGTCCTCCTACCTGAGTGTGATGCAGTCGGTAGCTTGTTATTCCAACTCACGGAAACGCAGGATCGATCCCACAGTATTTCTGCAATTTTATAAAAACCTGCTGATGTGGACACCAGTCACTGTGTTGCAAAAATCCATTCCCTTAAAACCCACGCAAAGTGGTTAGACCACTTCTCTTATCTCCGTTTTCCTGTCTATCCACATTTTTTCTCAGTGCTCTATCCTGCCCCCAGTCCCTCCCATCCTCATCCTTGCCATCCTTCTCAAGCCTTAGAAAACACTAGCTTATCCATTTTTCCTTCCTACCCACTCTCTCTCTGTCCTCTTCCTTTCCCCTCACTTCACTCCCTGATTCCTCCCTTCTTCCCACACTCTCCCTCAATTCTTAATTCTCTCTGTCTCTTATTTTTTTACACAGGGTTTTACAAGATTAGGTTAAGGGTTCCTGACTTTATTTTCAAGCTAAGAGCTGTTACCTGCATCAGCTCGTTTTAAAGCTCTTTATCGTTATGAGACATACAAGTAGGGAACAGGATGAAGCTGGAGCCATCTGTGGGCCATCTGTGGGCCATCTGTGGGCCATCTGTGGGCCATCTGTGGGCCAGCGATTTCATTTGGTCGACTGACTTTTATTTTGTTGATGTCTGTATGCTGTACACGAACATGTTACAGACTTTCTCTCTTTCCCCTCTTTCTCTCTCCTTGCACTCTTCCTTTTGGACTACACAGTTAAAAACTTCAAGGTGCTTTCAATAGCACACAAGTGGCGAAAGTTTGACGTCAGTTCAAGGGACAATTTCTTCAGACAACAGCAGTGTGAAAAGTTTAAAAATACACCAATATCTTTACTTGAATACAAACGAACACTTCAATATATTCGAAAATCTCAATTGAAATATATATATATATATATATATATATATATATATATATATATATATATATATATATATATATATATATATATATAGGATGGGGTCCATTCCAATTTTTACCCATTTCCCAGAAAAAAACTTCAAAAGAAAATTTGCTTTCTGGCCTTTTTATTCCCTTTAACCCCCCTTTTTTTTAAAATTTTTTCAAGAAAAAACTTACAGTATTTCCCCGGGGGGTTCCGGGGTTTTAAAAGGTTCCAAGGGGCAGGAATTCCCCAAAAAAAAAAATTTTTTTTTTTTTTTTTTTTTCCAGTGTCCCTCAGTTTCAGTTTTTGGGATACCGTCAGTCAAAAATTATCAATTTGATACCTAGTAGCGCCCAGTAAAGGGGGGGCCAGGAGCTTGACTCGCCCTGCAACCACAGCTAAAAAACCCCCACACACCTCTCAATTTCCAAAAAACCCAAAAACCCCGGGCCCGGGGGCAAAAAAGGGTTTTTGGGGGGTTTTCCCGGGGCCGCCCCCGCTGGCCGCCGCAAAGACGAGGCCCACCCGGCTGGGGGGACGAAAAATTTTTTCCCCCCAAAATTTTCCGAACAATTTTCCTTCCAAGAAAAAATTTTTAAAAATCCTTTAAACCAACAGTGTATATATATAATTTAAAATATTAAATTATATATAAAATTTCGATAGTTGAATTTTTTCAAAATATTGAAGAATATATAACATTGATCAGCATAAAGTCATAAATATTAAAGAAAATTTAAAGGGGAGAGGGCAATTATTAAAGTGAAAATATGGTTACTAAAGGGAAATTTTTTTTTTTAAACCCCCTGTACATTCAGTGAATAAAACATTAGAATACAAGCCGGATAAAATATCCCAAATTTTTTTTTTGGGGGGAAAGCCTTTATAAAACTAAAAATTCAGAGATTTTGCATTCCTGGATTCTTTAAACTAACAAAAATCCCAAAAAAGGGCTTAAAGGGTTTTTTGGGGAGCGTCAAGAAATAAAGTGGACCCAATCTCTTCGTCTTGGTTGAAAAAGTGGGATCCAATTTTTTCCCCTCGAGCACCTCCATTAACCCCCCCCCCCTCAATTCTCCCCCTCTTTCTCCATTTCCTTTTTTTCCCCCCTTTTCCCCCTTTTTTCTTCTGCAGGGGGGGGTTAATGGGGCGGCTTACCAACGGGGGACGCCATCTACAACACCAGAAATTTTACCCCTGTTTATGGTATACTTTGAAGGGTTTTGGGGTTTTTTTTTTTTGGTTTTCCCTTTTGGGTTTTTTCTCCCAAGTTCCTCTTAGTCTTTAACACTGACTCGTGCCGTCTGTGTGAGGCAGAAATAAATTTTAGGAGAGAGCCTTGCACTTTTCTATCCCATTTTTTTTTAAAAAATTTTTGTTTTATTAACCAAATTAATTTGACATACCATAACATCAACACAAAAAATATCTATAAAAAAATCCCTTTTTATAATAGTACCTAACTCATCTACACACAATCGAGCTTTTCTCGCCCCCCCGCAACCACAACTGGTGGTAAAAAAAAAAACAACACATGAAAAAAAAAATTAAAAGGCCACTGTCTTAGCCCCATTTAAAGGGGCCCCCAGCCCCAGGTCTTAGCCACAGGTTTTCCAATTTAAAAGTGCTTCCCCGTTTTTGCCACGGGTTTTTCCCCTTTTCCACAGTGTCTTAGCCCTGCGAATTCTTGGGTTTAGCCACATTGTTTTTGCCCCATTTTTTTTGCCACAGTGCTTGCCCGGGTTTTTCCACATTGTCTTGCCCCGTGTCTTGCCCCACAACGTCTTCCCCGTGTCTTAGCCACAGCTCCCCAAAGGGCCCCAGTGTCTTAGCCCAGCTCTTAACATTTTCTTAGCCACAGGTCTTAGCCACAGGTCTTAGCCCCATTTTCTTGGCCCCATGTCTTGGTTTTGCCACAGTCTTGCCCCAGGTCTTAGCCACAGGTTTAGCCACAGGTCTTAGCCACAGCGTCTTCCACAGCTCTTACCACAGCTCTTAACAGCCGTTTCTTTAGCCACGGGAACTTTAAAAATTAGGAGGCGGGGGCTGAGGAGATAGAGCAAGGAGGGGTTCGACCCCTGCAACCACTAAGCGAGCACAAATAGGTGATTTCAACCAGTTGCAGTCCACCCTAATTGCACATTGCAGTCCATCCTAATTGAAACAGTTTTTGAAAGGGTCCACCCTAAAAGCCCACCAAATTTTTTGGGGCAGTCCATCCAAATTACAGTTGCAGTCCATCCTAATTGAACAGTTGCAGTCCATCCTAATTGCACAGTTGCAGTCCACCCAAATTGCACAGTTGCAGTCCATAAAAATTTTAAAAAAAAAAAAATCAGTATTTCACCGTGGCTAACACGTCCATGTGCGACAACATTAAAAAGTGTTTTTTGCTGTTGTAGAGCTCGGTTGATGCCTGACCCCCGGGAGGCCTGGTAAAGGACCGGGCCGCGGGGCGTTGACCCCGGACCCCCCGGGGAACTTCCTGGGTCCTCATTTTTCCCCTTAAGATTTTTTAACAACTCAACGTTTTTTTTCATCTATTAGCGTCGTGGAAAATATCCTGTTTAATGTTGTTATTTTAAAAAAATTTGTTTAAATTTTTCCCCCCCAAACTTTCTACACAATGTAACAAACCCCAATTTTCCCCAAAAACCCCTAATGGACACTATTAAGCCCCGGGTTTAATTTTTTAAAAATTTTTTAAAAAGAGTGGACAGGTAAGCCACGGGGGGCCCGGTCAGATGCCCAAAAAACCCCATGGGGGGCTGATATGAAAAGCCCCGGGGCAGGAAACACTTGTCCTGTTTCCCCGACGAACCTTTCCCCAACCTATAATGGATGAGAGGACACAAGAACATTTACTTAGGGTTTTCTATAAAGATATCCTAAGCGAAGCACTGTATTCCAGTCCTTTTTAACCAGCCGTTGCGGGTTACTGCCTTCTAGCCCCAGACCCCGTCGTGCCTATTCTTAATGCTGTGTATCCGCAGCATGACTCATTTTAAGCTCCCGGTAGATAACCTAGACAGGCTGTCTGTTGAGCTCACCCACTTCCTGTGTGTTTGCAGTCTATACAAGCTTCATGTGGCTTTTATAAATTAATAATAATGTAATAATAACCCCTTTCCCCAGACATGTCAAAGGTGCGTCTGAAGACTCTTTTAAAATAATTACGAAATTGCATGACTGCACGGAAGACTCCCCGGGGCTTCACTATGTGAAAGATTGCACCGACTGTATGGAATGGACCGACTCCCCTGGAAGACTGGCCCGTGTCACTGGAAGACTGGAACTATGCACTGGCAGAATGGCACTGACTGTCACTGGAGAATGGCCGCTGTCCTGGAAGACTGCACTGACTGTCACTGGAAGACTGACACTGACTGTCACTGGAAGACTGACACTGACTGTCACTGAAGACTGGCACTGTCACTGAAAAGACTGGCACTGTCGGGGGAAGACTGGCACTGTCACTAAGACTGGCACTGACTGTCACTGGAAGATGGCACTTTCACGGGAAACCCCCGGGCCCCGTCATTTGGAAGACTGGCACTGACTGTCACTGGAAGACTGGCACCGACTGCCACTGGAAGACTGGCACCGACTGTCACTGAAAGACTGGCCCCGACTGCAAGAGGGGCCCCAAAAAAGGGGGGGGGACATTAAGAAAAGGGGGTTTCCCCGGGATTGTCATCTAATCTGTAGGAAAGTCCCACTCCCCCCGAGCCAGGCGCGAGACTCATAAAAATAGATTGGTTTCAGGATCGCTAGATGTGTGTTGCTTTCCTCTGATTTTACCCCTTCGGTACCCGGGGAAGCACTTACCCCAAGATCTATGATACGCCACAATGAACAAGTAGGGCCTACCAGGAACAACGGCGGTTTTTGGCAAATTATTTACATAAAAAAAAAAGGGTTTGTAATTTTTTCTTTTTGTGGGTGTAAGGTGCTGACATCTAGTGTGGAGTCGAGGCAGTCTGTGACCTGGGCAGGGAGAGAGTACCACAAGTCAAGGCATAACACACACACACACACACACAAAAAAGGGAGGAAAAAAGTAAGTGTAACAGAGGGGGGAAAAAAAAAGTAAAAAAAAAAGGACCCGGAAAATAAAGAGATTAGCCGAAGAGCCAGAAACGAATATGAAAAAGGGTAAGAAGGGAGGCTCAGCGACAATATGAAAATGAAAAAACTAAAAGTCAAGTCCCCCCCGAAGCTGATGTATAGCCACATCGGGGGGAAAACAACAAAAAAAGGACCAGGAAAAAAAAGGCTGAGAAAGGAAGGTGGGAGTTCACAATAAACGACCAAGAGGTATGGGGAGGGAGCTCAACATGAGATTTAAAGAAGTATTTACACAGGAGACAGGAAGGACTCCAGGAATTCAAAAGGGGGGAGGTATACCAACAAGTGCTGGATGAAATACACACAACCGAGGAGGGGGTGAAGAAGCTCAGGAACTCGATACCTCAAAAGCGGTGGGACCGGACAACTTTTTTTCCGTGGGTCCTTAGAGAGGGAGCAGAGATGTTGTGTGTCCCCTTTAAAAAAATCTTCAACACATCCATTGAAACCGGGCAACTACCTGAGGCGGGGGGAAAATGGCAAATGTAGCCCCAAATTTTTAAAAAAGGGGGACAGACACGAGGCATTAAACTACAGACCCGGTCACTGAGGGGATAGTATGCAAAGTCATGGAGAAGATCATCAGGAGGGGAGTGGTGGAGCACCTAAAAAAAACACAAGCATAAACGACAACCACCCCCGGCTTCGGGGGAAAAAAATCCTGTGTCACAAACCTACTGGATTTTTTTGGGCAAGGTAAAAGTAAGACACGAGAGAGAGGGGGGGATAGACTTCTTTTTTTTTGGGCTGCAAAAGGCGTTGGGGCACAGTTCCTCAAAAAGGGTTTAAGCAAAAGCTAGGGGGGTCAGGCACACGTAACAGGAAAAGCATTGCAATGGATCAAAAATATCTGACAGGAGGCAACAACGAGTCTTTTCGTGACGATGTGTCAGAGGGGGGACCTGTGACGAGTGGAGTTCCACAAGGGGCAGTCCCGGACCCCCCACTGTTTTTTTGGGGGATTTGAAAAGACATAACGGAAGGGGTAGACTCAGAAGTGTCCCTGTTTGCAGATGATGTGAAGTTAATGAGAAGAATCAAATCAGTCGAGGATCAGGCAGGACTACAAAGAGACCTGGACAGGCTGCAAGCCTGGTCCAGTAACTGGCCCTTTAATTTAACCCTGCCAAATGTAAAGTCATGAATATGGGGGAAAGGGGGAAAAAGACCGAAAAAGAGTATAGTCTAGGGGGCCCAAAAAACTCAAACCTCACTCAAAGAAAAAGATTGGGGGGGGGATAAATACGGGGCACACCCCCCTGGGGACATCAATCAGATAACTGCCGCATACGGGGGGGGTGGCAAACCTAAGAATAGCTTTCCAATACCTCACAAAAAGGGAAACTTCAAGACTCTGTATACCATATACGTCAGGCCCATACGGGGTATGCAGCACCATTTTTGGGAAACCCCCACCTGGTCAAGCACGTCAAGAAATTAGAAAAGTGCAAAGGTTTGCAACAAGATTTTGCCCCCGAGCTAAAATTGTCCTACGAAGAAAAGGGTTTTAAGGGGGAAAAAAGGGCCCGACGACACTAGAGGACAGGAGGGTTAGGGAGACATAAAAAAGACATATAAAATACTGCGAGGAATAGATAAGGTGGACAGAGACAAGATGTTCCCAGAGGGGGCACAGAAACAAGGGGTTCCCCCAAAAATTGGGGAAAAAGAAGACTCCTATGAGTCAAAGGGATGTTAGGAAGATTTCTTCAATATAGAGTTGTCAGGAAGTGGAATAGCTTAGGAAAAAACATAAAAAGGCAGGAAAAAATTTAAAAATTTTTTAAAAATAGGTTTGATAAAGCTCATGGAGCAGGGGGGAGAGGACCTAGTAGCAATCAGTGAAGAGGCGGGGCCAGGAGCTTTTGCCTCGACCCCTGCAACCACAAATGGTGAGTACAGTGGATGGTTACGGGGTTTTTTTTTCTGTCTTTAATCCCCTTTTATCGTGTTTTCTGGATAAAATATTTTTTTTCAATATGAAAAAGGGATGTGTTTATGGAATTTTCCCAACTGCTATAAACCGAAAAATGCCTTATTAACATACTCCCGATAATTGCTAGCGTCATGATCACAGGCTTTTTTTGTGTACTGTACACAGGTCAAGTCAGTAAAAGTACCTCGGCCCAAAAGGCCTTTTCCCCCCTGCCTGACACAGTCCTCCCCGTCCCACCCCCTGGGCTGGAATACTGATCAACCTTCATATTCAAATTTTTATTTCCCTCTTATGTTTTCAAAGATAATGTAGTTTACTTTAACGATACAAAAAAGAAAACCACTAGTTTGAAAAAGTTTTTGGGGGGCCCCCAAAAGGGGCCAAGGACCCCCCTTTCAAATGTAAGACTCCTCCAAGACAGCCACTGAGTGGGTCGTCGTATAAGACGAAAAAAAAATGAAAGAAGCGTGGAGCCCCCCAAACCACACATGATACTCAGCAGTTACAGAAGAGGCTACAAAATCTGTCTTCGGGGCAACAGGTAAAGTATGGGTGTTACCTCTGCCGGAAACTCCCGGGGCGTTCTGATCCTCGCTAACACTGATATATCGCGAGACTTCGGCGCTAGGGGGGGTTAATTTTTTTTAAAAGGGGGCGCCCCCTAAAGAGCGGAAGGCCTCCCTTTGGGGGTAAACATATGACTAAGACCCCTCGGAAACATCTGTCTAGTTTCCTGACAACCCCCTAACCTAACCTGGCGAGAAAAATTCCAAGTAAATTTTCCAGTGGCAAAATTCTGCTTACAGATCGCCGTGAATATCAGTTTTTTTTTTTTAAAGACAAACTATAGGACATTTTCCGCACCGAAACCCCAAAGGGGGGGTACGAGCGTAACCCAAGGGGGGGTACGAGAAAAACCCCCAAGGGGGGTACGAGTCCCCGAAAAAATGTTCAACAAAATTCCCGTATTTCACTTTGATATTATACATAAAACAAAAAAAACATGAATAAAGTAAGTAAAAAAGGGTAAAATAGTCCTCAGGGGGGTTACATTTTTTGAATTTTAAAAGTTAAAGAAAATACAATAATACATTACTTTGAAAAAGGGGAAAGGGGGGGCCCCCCATTCCTCCTCAGGCCTTAATTAACAGTCCCGGGGGGGAAAATAAGGTGATGGATGTGAAAAAACCATTCCCCATTATACAGAAATGAGCATACGAACAAATTCACAGTAAAGATGGAAAGGAAGCTATGAAGAAATTTTCCCTTTAAAAAAAGGGGGAAAAAAAAAAAATTTTTAAAAAAATTTTGAAAGTTTGGAAAACCAAAAAAATTAAAAAAGGGGAAATTAAAAAATAATCCCCCTTCGGGGATGACACCCAGGGGTTACCAGATTTAAGAAACCCCAAAAAAGAAAAATTAACTAAGGATCCCCATTAAGTTGGACCCATTCAGAAAATTCCAACGGGGAAAATTTGGCCCCTTCCTTTTTCACAAAGGGGAAAAGGGTTAAATTCCCAGACTCCCCGGGATGCTAGAAATTTTCCCCCCGTAAGTTTTCCCCAAGCCTAAGTTTAAATCAAGTCCAGATTAAACTGAAAAGTGTTAGTCCTTAACAAATACAACAAAACAAACTTAGATACATCTACTCTCTGTCTATTAGCTCTAACTAAGGTCAGCTGATCAAAACATTTACCCAGAAAAAGTCTGCATAGGGGGAATTGTTAAACCAATCTGTGTTAGGGGGAATTTTTAACCCAAAAAAAAACAAAGATTAAACACGGGCTGGTAAGCAAGTCTTTTATTTAAAAAAAATGATAAAAGACCACATGTCTGATAAATAAAGGGCCAGCTTCCCAGCTGATAAATAAAATGGCCAGCTTGCCTGTTAAAGACACCAATTTTACTTTTTTTTTTTATAAGGCACAGCAACCTTAAGGGGTGAACAAAATCAATTATGAATAGAATCTGTGGGAAGGGGAAGGAGAAATTAGCACTGAGCATACACTTTTTGCATCCAAGTTACCTGCCCTTTTTGGTATAAATACATCTGCCAGCAGTGAGATGGAACAATAGGTTATTAAATTTGTTGGAATATGGTTCTGAACACACTTCTATTCCAGTCAGGATACTAAGACCAAAAGAGACATCATCAGATTTCCCAAGAGCAATACTGAATTTAAACCCCTTTCCCCTTTTTTTTTTAAAGACTGCAAGCAAAGAGCCCTTCAGATCATTAATTTCCCCACCCTAACACCACTCCTAACAAAGTTATAATCCCCTTCCCCCAAAAACCCGGTTCATTAACGTTTCTAAATACTTTCAGCTAACACTAGAGGGGCCATCTCATCCCGCACTTCCTGGGATCTAACCGGGCAAAACTGAACTACCTTGAGCCAGTCAATGTTTCCCATACCTTGTAGGGTGTGACGAATTCGAGGTGAAACAGCAATAAATCTCGAAACATCTCAGGAACACATTAATGCATGTAAGGTAAAATTTTCGAATTTTTAACCCCCGGGGGGGTTTGCCACCCCGGGAACCCAAGAAAGTCAGTGCGTCATCGAGGACTGTTTTTTATTTCCATTGTGCCCCAATCTTGTCCCCCCGGGGGGGGACCCCCCCAATCGACTAAACCCAGGTACTTATTTGCTGCTGGTGAACAGGACAACAGGTGTAAGGAAACGCATCGAAATGTTTCCACCCCCCCGGGGGAAAGAACAGGGTCCTCCGCGTGTGGAAAAGGGGGCTTTGCCAGCCAGGCCACGGCAACGTAGCGAACAACGCCCGTACAACCCGGGTTCCGCCAATCACCTCTGGGGAAAAATTTTTCGACGCCCGACTAGTGATAAAAGAACCTTTAAATTTTCCTAGACGTAAATTCCCCCACATCATCAATCGCTACTTCTAAAAAAAAACTTCATCATTTTGAAGTTTTGCAAGAATTCTCCTCAAACAATAAACCCCGCCATCACATGCTGCTGCTGTTTGATAAAAAAATTTTTCTACGACTACTACCACAATTTTACTACTACTACCCCCACAATTATAACAACTACTAAATACCTATATTACTAATACGATTATTTTCCCTTTTAAACCCCCCTCTAAAGCCTAGATATACCCTGTGGTCCATGTATTGTTTTAAAGGGGAAAAGCTCCTTTGGGGGGCGAAACGTTGCCACAATAAAAAGTCACATTAGTTGCATCTTTTCCTTTTTTTAACAGGGATGATATTATTGACCACAATATTTCAGCAAGGGAGCCTTGTATTTGCCGTTGCGCATTACCCCTTTCCCCCGGGAACTACGTGGGAAGCCCGGTTCTGGCTGGTTCTCCTGGGTCTCTGAAAACGTTGTGTCACCTTTGGAGCTTAACTCAGCTCTGAGCTGATTCTGTGTCGGAATTTTTATGTTGATTTGTGTTTGTGTACTCCCAATTGTGGTTGCAGGGGGCGATTCACAAGGGGGGGGTTTTTTCCCCTTTTTAAAATTTTGCCTCTTCCTGTGTGTGTGTGTGTGTGTGTGTGTGGGGTCACTTTAAATTTTGGTTGCAGGGCCCCCCATGCTCCCGGGCCCCCCTTCTTATGTGTGTGGGGGAAAAAAAAGATAGATA